>PVIJ01005089.1:0-108307 GCA_004024925.1 Scalopus aquaticus
AGAAGAGCTCAAAAGGCACTTCTCCAAAGAAGAAAAGCAAATGGCCAACAGATACATGAAAAAATGCTCAACATCACTTATAATCAAGGAAATGCAAATCAAAACCACTATGAGATACCACCTCACACCTGAGAGGATGGCACACATTAAAAATATAGGCAACAACAAATGCTGGAAAGGATGTGGAGAAAAAGGAACTTTTCTACACTGCTGTTGGGAATGTGAACTGGTCCAACCACTATGGAAAGCTGTATGGCGATTCCTCAAACTGCTAACCATGGAGCTCCCATACGACCCAGCAATCCCACTTTTGGGAATTTACCCAAAGGACACAAAAACACTAATCCGAAAGGATACATGCACCCGTATGTTCATTGCGGCACTATTCACAATAGCAAAGGTATGGAAGCAACCCAGATGTCCAAAAGTAGATGACTGGATCAAGAAGATGTGGTACATATACACAATGGAATACTATTCATCATGGAAAGAAGATAAACACATGCAATTTGCAGCGACATGGATGGAATTAGAGGGAATCATACTCAGTGAAATAAGCCAGAAAGAAAAAGAAAAATATAGAATGGTTTCACTTATAACAGGACTATAGGGAAACCAATTAGGAGAGAGAACTCAGCGGGGCGGGGGGGAGGATAAGGGCACAAAATGGAATAGAAAAGAACACAAGGGACCATGGAGATGGATCACGGGTGAATTGGTGGTGGGCTACCCACCAATGTAAAAGGCATAAATAACAATTAAAAAAAAAAAAAGACAACCCTGTTACTATTCTGAAAAACCACCACACTATTTTCCATAAGGAGTGGAGCAGTCTACAGTCCTACCAACAGTGTTCCTTTTCTGTACACCTTCACCAACACCTGCTGTTTCTGGTCTTTTTGATAAGGGTCATTCTCACAAGTGTGAAAATGGTTTTGTGGTTTTGATTTGCATTTCCCTGATAGTGATATGAGAATTTTTTCATGAGCCTATTGGCCATATATATGTCTTCTTTGGAGAAGTGTCATTTAGCTCATCTGCCCACTTTTTTACTTGGATTATTTTGTTTTTGCTAAATTGCATGAATTTTTTGTAAATCTTAGATATTAGCCCTTTGTCAGATAGATGATGTGCAAATACTTTTTCCCATTCAGTCTTTTCATTTTAATATTAGTGTCTTTCCCTGTGCAGAAGCACTGAAGGAGTCTCGAAATATTAAAAATAGATCTACCACATGATCCAGCAATCCCACTACTAAGTATCTACCTGAAGAACGCAAAAATACTAATTCGAAGGGATACATACACTCTTATGTTCATTGCAACCCTCTTACAGTAGCTAAGTTATGAAAGTGACCTAAATGCCAGGTGACAGATGAGTAGATTAAGAAGATGTGTTATATACGCACGATGGAATAATGCTCAGATATTTTAAGATGATGAAATTTGGGACAACATGAATGGAACTAGAGGTAATTATGCTAGGTGAAATAAGTCAGAAGGAGAAAGACAATTAACATGATTTCACTTGTGTGTGGACTACACAGAAATAATAGACAAACCTAAAATCAAACAAACCCTAGATATCTGACTGTAGAATTGAGGCTACCACAGTGAGTAGGGAGTTAGGGAGAGCAGGGGAGGCAAATGTCTATAGAAACAGGATATGGGTGCTTTGGAGATGGGTATAATGTGGTAACATACATTTGAAGAGGTATGAACCTATATCTCTAAATTATACAAAGTGTTGTAAATGAACATTATCTCAATAAAAATATGTATGTTAAAATAAAAAAGACAACACTATTACAGTCTTAACTTTAAAGAAGAAGAAACTAGGCCAGCAACTACAGGCTGAACTGAGACCAAATCTTCCAATTCCGTGTCCAACATTCTCCATAAGAGAGTGCTAACAATAGAAGGAACACTTGTGAACAACATTTTAAAAGGGATTTGGCAAGACCAAGTGAATAAATAATGAAGGTTAAGAAGGCTCAATCAAAAATAAGTGTGAGATTCTGATTTGATGGGGCAGATGATATCACTGAGAATAAGACTTGAGTCAAGTCTCAGAAGGTTCTTCAGCTCATAAATGATAATTTTAGATAAAATCTCTAACCAAAAGTGAAAATATCTGATAAGTTCAAAATGGAGATGTCTAAAAGATGTTTACTGAGGGCCTACAATTATGGTTTCAGGTTGAACAGATTTGAGGCTACAGGAAGTGATGATGTTGAAATGGAGAAAGCAGATGAGATGATGACTCTTTTGATGCCCAGAAAAAGTTTCAGGGAAAAAAGAGAAACAGAGAGAGGGAACAAAGATGAAAGACAACAACTTCTAAGAACTTCTCACTCACATTCCTTAAGAAGACAAACAACCTTTAAGTCTGCTTTTCCAAGCTTTCTAACTCAAGTTGAAATTACAAAATCATCAGAAATATAGTATTCACAATGGTTGTTTTACCAGGTTTTATGACTACGTTACCAATAATACAATTTTCAAACAATATGATGTCTGAGTCTTGACAACAATTTTTTTTCTTCAGAAAGAATGGTGGTAAAAATCAATGTCAGATCCCTTTCCTTTAACATATGGTGATCTGTCAAGGGACTATGGTGATGGTTCACAGGTGCTATGGTGGTAGGAGAACTACAGAGACTACACCTGAAGGGAGAACAATGATATAAAAAAATAAATAGTTTTTAAAAATAAAATATGGTGATTTGGTTTAGCAGATTAAAAGGCTTCTACATTGCACAAAAAAAATAAAGAACATAAGGAAAAACTTTGGAAAAATAAGAATTAAGAATATTTAGTTTTACATTGGTATCATTTCAAATTATTCAATTTCATGAATTCAGTATTACACCAGTCTTACAGAAATGATTCCTTATTTGGGAACCTTTCTCTTTATTATAAAACACCGTAACATTTAAATTTTTTATATCATAAAATTTTCCAAAAATAAATAAAAATAAATTTTCCAATACTCTATCACATAGCTTCAACAATTATCAAGATATGGCCAGTCTTATTTCCACTGACTCCCCTTTTCTAGATTTCTTTTAAAACAAATCTCAGACATCATATCAACACCATAATATTTTTAATTATCAGAAAATTTTTATATAAGTCCTTTAAAATAATTCAGAAATATTAAATGTCTTATAATACAAGTTACTATTATTATTTTGTAATATCCTTACTAATGAATAATGCCACACTATACTAGCACCTCCTTTATTCTTTTATTTATCAAGTATTTCTTCAACTCATTCCCTGAACATCACCAAAACATATTCTCCCTTATTAAAATTCAGGATTCCTTTATACCATGGATATCTGAAAGAGCTTACTGTTTTGCCTTCTTCCTTTAGAAAGGCTGCCTTTGTTTAGTCTTCTTAAAACACTGCTATTTCTCTATCTAAAAAACTAATTCCTCATTTGGAATTCCAATTCGCATATACACTTATGATTATAAAGTCTCTAAAATGATAAAATAGAAATTCCTATTATGGCAAATTCAGAAATTTTTTTCTCCCAAATTTCATTAATTTGCCACTCCTTCACACATATAATTGGGAAGAACAACTTCACACCTCCATATGTGCACATGCCTCCACCAAATCTCCAGGTCCACAACCCTATACCTTCCCCAGCCCACACCACCAGCCCATCTTCTTGGCAAACAATGTATTTTTCACCGTCTAAGAATTATTCTTGTTTTGCCAGTCTGTTTTCTTTGGTTATTTATATGTACCAGCCAGTGACTGTCTTCCACTTTTCAGACTTATTTCACTAAGCATAATTACCTCAAGCTCCAACTATTTTGTCCCAAAATTTACTATTTTATCTTTTTTAAATTACTGAGTATATAACCCATAATGTCTTTATCTAATTGTCTTTTGATGGGCATCTGGAATGGTTCCACGACTTGGTTACTGTGAGTAATGCTGCTGTGAACAGTACATAAATCTTTTCACATTAGTGTTTGATATTATTTGGGTAAATAAATACCTAGAACTGCTGAATCCTATGGTGTGTGTTTATGAATCTTCACATTGTTTTCCACAGAGGCATGGAGACTGAACTAAAAAATTTATTTCCCACCAAAGGTGGATAAATATATCTCTGTATCTTTAGCAACATTTATTGTTTCAGTCTTTTTAGATATAGGCCATTCTCACAGGAGTAAAGTGATAGCTCATTGTGATTTTGATTCACAATTCCCTTATATTAAGTGATAAACATTTTTTCATAGGCCTGTCACATCTATATGTCTTCTCTGATGAAATGTCTACTTAGGACTTTTATCCTTCTTTGATTGGGCTGGTTTTTTGCTGTTGTTATTGAGTTGTATGATTTCTTCATGGATTTTGGAAATTAACCCCTTGAAGGATGTGGGATGCAGAAATATCTTCTTCTCCATATCTTTTCTCTATAAGTTACCTTCTTGTTTTTGTGACGGTTTCTTTTGAATTTGATGTGGCCCCATTTGTTTATTTTTGCTATTGTTTCCCTTGCCATTGTGGTTGTGCCCCCAAAATATCTCTGTAGTTGATGTCCAGACCGAAGTGATTTTAATTAAAACAAATAAATCTGCAGTAATGCTTCAAGACTTCAGGCATCAAAAGTGTGAAGTTTTAAACATATAATTAAGGACTGTATTGCACAGAAAATAATCATTAGCAAATATTTAGTATAAACTAAGTATTTTATTTAAAAAAAATCCTCTTTGAGAATGAAAGCAAGTCATATGTACTTGCTACAAAGAATAATATTGTGTACCAAGTAATGCCAGACTTTCATTTCAGACATATTTTACCAAGCATACTGTGTTCCAGGCATTGTGCTGGGATCTAGAATAGTACAAAGAACAAGACCCTTGTGAGCCTTTACAGAGAGAGACACACATGCAAGGGATACAATCTCAGAAGCACTACAGCAGATGTACAAAGCACATCAGATAAAGAATGGGGGAGAAGGATCTGGTTGATGGGGCAAAAGGCTATCAGGCAAATAATTCTCAAAGGGACCATCCAAGCGAACCCTGAAAGATGAGCAGGATTTCATTAAGCAAAAAGAGGGAACAGAAATGCTGTCTTGCGGACATCAGAACACATGGAGACAGTTTGAAAATTAAAACCATGCTATGCCTCAAGAAGCAGAAGACAATTAAAGCTAGAAAACAGAAATGTAACACATGAAAACAACAAAGATGGAATTAGCATAATCTTATTTGGCATGCTAAATAATGGCTGGCATTTTTCTTATACAATGGAAAACCATCACAGGTCTTCAAGCAAGAAAAACATGCTCAAACAAGTATTCCCAACAAGCAGACAGTAAGTAGTCTAGATCAAAAGACTTAAAGCCAGAGGTAGGGAGACCACTGCAGAAGTTCTGAGAAGAGCTATGAGGACCACAACTAGAATAAATAAATAGTAGGAAAGGAGGGAAGGTATTCAAGAGGCATTCCACACAGAAAAACTTATCTATTGTGGCCAAATATATATAGGCACCTTAGAGGCATTAAAAAAAAATCTTGATAAGTACATTTGTGTGCACAAGTGTGTAAGTCTATATAAGAGAGCTCAGGAGACAGGCAAAGGAGCAGCTAAAGATGACCGAGGCTTCTAGCCAGTGTTGTCTCACTGAAAGTAAGGCCATTTACACTAACCCTTCCATTCCCTCTCCAGTCAAAAGAACAATACTAACATTGAGTCAGTTTGCAGGTTTGACATGTTGTTTTGAAGCGGCTACTGGATAGTCAGAAGATGATGAATGAAAGGAAATTGCAGAAGTGAAATTTTTTAAAAAACATGACTCTACAGGCAACCATTAAAACCATAGCAGTAAATGTGATCACAAAGAGAAAGAGCACAGAAAGATCAAGAGGCTAAAGATGGTGGCCTGCATTCACATCATGACACCCCCTAATGTTAATATTTGTATTGTACACCAAGGTAAGATGACAAGTGCTCACAGGCAGAGGTGAAGAGACTCAGGCTTCCACTGCTCCAAAAGCCACTGGTGACCAAAGAGTGTAGAGGATTACTATTAAGATCCATATTCATTCACAGCAACCATGCCACAGGGGTTGGGAAACCCTTCCCTAGTAAATGCTACACCTCAACAGGCTACAGAAGAGAAACTTTTTTAAGTTCTTGACATTAGACAAACCTAGATGTGAGATACTCTGTAAGAAAATTGACCTGGCACCTTTAAAAAGGGAGTGGAGGGGCACATAAAAAAGTGGAATGAGGAGGATAGTCTAGATTAAGAGACACAAGACAAGACATAAGAAATAAATAATAGGGAGGGCTCAAGAGGGGGGAGGAGGGGAGCACGGAGGACTATGGTGATGGCTCCACGGGTGAACAGGTGGTGGGTAACTTATGGGGAATACATAATAATGTAAAAGATACGAATAACAAAAATAAATATTATATTTTTATTTTTATTTTTTTTTTTTTTAAGATTTATTTATTTATACATACAAGCTGGGGTACAGGCCAGAGGAGCGGTGAGGTGGAGCAGTGAGAGGCTTCACCAGAGACAGAGTGGGGAGCAGAACAGGCAGATCAGAAATACACTGCTGAGGGGAGCAGCGGGCGAGGCAGGAGAGGTCTGCTGCGCCATGTGGGATTCTCCCCGGCTGGGCATCGAACTCGCATCGTGCGCTGCCAACAGCTCCACAGCGTAGCGCTCAACCGCTGCGCCACCAGGGAGGCCCAAATATTATATTTTTAAAAAAAAGAAATAAATAATATGCAGGAAAACCTTGACTACATTTTGGTTCAAATAAAAACAGCTTTAAAAGTTTATTTGCAGGGGCCTCCCTGGTGGTGCAACAGGTTAAGTGCAGCACTATGAAGCTATCCAGAGCCACTGCAGCACAGGTTTGATATCCAGCCAGGGAGATTCCCACATGGCGCAGCAGACCTCTCCTGCCTCTCCCGCTGCTCCCCTCAGCAGTGTATTTCAGTAGATCTCTTCTGCTCCCCACTCTGTCTCTGGTGAATCCTCTCATCATCCCACACCTCTGACCTATACCCCACCTTGTATGCATAAATAAATCTTTTTAAAAAAAGTTTATTTGCAGGACACCTGGAAAACCTAAGTATAGAAAAAATATTACACATCATTTTATTATGATTAATTTCATTTTTTATTTTATTAACTACTTAAATACAGAATAATGGTATTATGGTTATAGAGAAGAAGATCCTTTTTCTAAAATGTAGATTCGAGTATTTTGGGATTGCATGTCATATGTAACACTGGCAGCTAAATTTTAAATGATTCATTACAACAGACAACAAGTTTACAGAAAGATAAAACAAATACGGAAAAATAATAGTTGACTCTAGGTGAAGGGTATGTGGGTGTTTATTGTTCTTAACTTGAAATTTTCTGCTCTTAAAAACTTTCTTTAAAAATGTGAGGAAGTAGAGCCTCTCTGGTGGCGCAGTGGGTTAAGCGCAGCACTATGAAGCTATCCAGAGCCACTGCAACACGAGTTCAATCCCCGGTCAGGGAGCAATGGCACAACAGACCTCTCCTGTCTCACCTGCTGCTCCCCTCAGCAGTGTACTCAGTCGATCTGCCTGTTCTGCTCCCCACTCTATCTCTGGTGACTCCTCTCACCACCCCACACCTCTGTCCTACACCCCAGTTTGTATGCAAAAAATAAATCTTTAAAAACAAAAATTTAAAAATTTTAAAAATGTGAGGAATAACCAATAAAGGGCATTTAGAGTTAAAAGAAATATCTATGTCATATACAATGTTCAGCTTCAACAACACATATACTAAAACTGTAGTGATGCAAAGATTAGCATGACCCTCACAAAAAGGAGCACCACATGCGACAGCAAAATCAAATAGGAGAGAATGGGGAAAAGCACATCTATTTCACAGTTGTTGTTTTACAAAAGCATGACTAGTAAAGCAAGCATTTTGTTCAAAACTGTCTCAAGGACTGTACCATTCTGTTATTATAATTACTTATAGATGACTCATGTTCTTTCCCTTGTTTCCAAATGAGGAAGGAGACTATCTCACTCATTTCTGTATATTCTTCAGTGCTAACAAAGTGTTTTGCAAACAGTAGAAATGAAAGTTGTTGTACTGAAATAAACTTGCTTATTAGACTTAATTAACTTTAAAAAATATGTTCAGTGTAACAGAAAACCCAGAAAAATTTCCCTCAAAAAAATTTATATCCTAAAGTCAAAAATAAAATATTCTGGAAAATTAAACAGTAATAATCAAACATCAATATTTTTATTAGAAAAGCAGTAACTAAAAATTGAAAAGCAACTATAGTCTTCTAATAGGAGGGGAAGAAAAAGTATTGTTTGTCATTCTTAAATCTAGCACCATCAGGTAAGATAGAACTAGATCAACAGCTGCTCTCTTAGGTATATTTTTAGATTTCAGTCTTTGCGAAATCATCTCAAATCATATCACTGAAAAACAAGCATTCGAAAGAAAAATTGATGTCAAGATATCAAAACCAACACTCAAAATTTAAAGATTTGTATTTCTGCCACACTACTGAAGAGTCTGCCAAACCTAGACTTCTAAGGAAGTCTTCCTTTGATGTAAGGTAGTTGAGCTAAGTTTCCAGCTTACCTCAACTACTATGATAACAAGAGAACATGATATAAGAAATATATATTTTGGTCTTACTCTATGGCTCCTGACTCATAGGTCCTAAAACCTTTGTAATTTCTTAAAGGATTAGAGCATAGGGCATCTTTTATTACAATATTCGGGTTTAGTTCCTGGAAAAGCTCCAGCGCAATGAAAGTGAAAGAAATTATTTGCTATTCAAAACAAGTCCCTTTTCAACCACACCTGAGTTTATGTTAATGAGGTTAATTTTGGAAAGTCCCTAGATAACCACTGATAGGAGTTGGTTGCCAAGGGAATAAGCCAGGTGATTACTGCTTTCAGCTCCAACCCCCAATCATCACCCTCCCAGAGGGGGTATGGGGCACTAAAGGTTGAATCAATCACAATGTCGTGATTTAATCAATTTTACCTATAAAATGAAAAAAATCCCTAAAGTACAGTGTTCAGAGAATGTCTGGGTTTGTAAATAAGAACACAACCATGTGTTGGGAAGACAGTGAACCCCAAAGCCCCATGGGGGCATAAGTTACTATGCCTAGGACCTTCCAGACCTAGACCTAGCTCAATGTATTCTTCACCTGGCTATTCATTTGTATCCTTTAACATAGTCTTTGCAGTAAATCAGTTGTCGTGGCAAGATGACACCAGGAAAGCACAGGTTCTCTAAGGAGATGGCCAGACAGGTCTAAAGGAGGAGTTCTGGAGCCCATGGTGGCTTTTTATTAGTTTCTTAAAGTGGCAACCAGGTACCGGGCAGGCAATGGGGCCGAGGTGCCGGGAGACTGGCAGCCCTCCCAGCCCCCGGCAAATCTTCACTCTCTCAGACTCTCTGGTGGCATCTCGTGATCTCTCTACTGTACCCCAAATGGTCCTCTGCTTCTCCTCTGTCTCTGATGCTTCTGCTGTATTCTCTACCACTTCCAGCTCTACTGCTGCCACTGCTTCCTCTGCTTATAAGCCCAGTAGCTGACCCAGGTGTGCCCACTCACATAGGCCCACACCCTATTGCAGGTGCCCACCATCAAGCATGAGTATAGAGAGCCCTGCAGAGGTCCATCACTGAGGGGAGGGCGGAAAAACCTGACAGTTCTCACTTACCCTACAACAGTAAAGGAGTAAGTAAACTGTTTCCTCTGCCTGTGGGTTATTCTAACAAATGACTGAACCTGGGTGGGGGGGTAGGGCTGGGCTGAGTCCCCAGTTTGTAGCTGAATCAGACAGAAGTGTGGGTAATCTAGGGACCTACCACTTGACACTGGTGTCTGAAGTGGGGTGAGGGGGTGCCTAGTTTTGTGGTACTGAATCATTAACCTTTGGAGTCAATGCCACCTCCAAGCTGTTAGTGTCCTACTGCGTTAAATTGTAGGACACCCAGCTGGTTGGAGAATTGATCAGTAAGGGAAAATCACATACACGGTATCAGAAGTGTTCTGAAAGTGTTGGGTATAAGTAGAGTTGTGAATAGAGAAACAGTTTTTCCTTTCAGAGAGATCAATTTCCTAATATAGGAACTGTCCTTGTCAGAACCCAAAACATTTGAACCATTATAATCCATATAATCTCTGAAAAATACCTCAGAGAAAAAAGTTAATTTCTTTAAAGAAATTAATTGAAACTTTAATCACCATAAAGTAAAAAGTCAGCTATAAATTATTAAGAATTACGAATCATTTTCTTTCAAAAGTTTCTACACAGGTTACTGATTCTAACTGGTCCGTACAAAAATTCAGGTAAACCTAATGTCAAATAACCTATTTCATACAACAGTCAGCCTAAGATCAAACTCTACTCACTAAAAAGCTGAAAAGAGTTAAGAAAATAAAGTCACTGCTTTATTTATACCAGTCATATTGAGCCAATAAACTCACAACTTGAGGAAAAAAATAGTACTATCATCATTAAGTCAACTTTAAAATATAAAAATTAATACTACATGGTACTATAACTCAGGCACTTACAACATAAGCTTGTAAGTTATAACAGCTACATTTATATGTAGCACATGGCCGGCACCTTTCTAAGAACCTCAACTATATTAATTCATTTAGTCCTCGAATATTGCTGTGAAGCAAATACTATTACCGTCCACTGTACAGATGAGGATACTGAAAGCAAAGAGATTATATAACTCACTCTAGATCACGCAGTTAGTTAAGTGGCAGATTTAGAATCCACCTAGATCAGTCTAGCTCTAGTGACTATGCCTCATTTTCTTTTCATTCCCCTCTAGAAAAAGGGAATTGCGTGGCTCAGAGGCAAAAGAACATGATGAATATGAGGTTCAGTAAGGTTAGTTTAGAATAGGGAAAGCAAGTTAGAGCTGAAGATGCAGCAGGGAGGGGTAGATCAAGCAAAAAAGGTAAGTTAAAGAAATAGAGACTTCATTCCAAGATAAAAAGGATTTTAAGCAATCTGTTTTTGTGAATAGTTTGGAGGAGGAGAGGGCACAGGGAGGCTAGTTAAGAGTCTTTTCAGTAATTAAGAAATGACTATAGTCCAAATTGGGATACTGGCAGAAGGAATAAAAAGAAGTGGGTAGATCTGAAAGGTAATAATCAACAGAACATACGGTCAAGAAAAAGATGATTCTGTTTCTGGCTTGAACAAATGTGTGATAGTGGTACATTCACTAAGTTAAAAGAAACAGACTAGGTACGTTTTAAATAAGTTAGAAGTACTGTGGTACTGTCTAAATGGACACCAAGAAGGTATTTAGATGAACCTATAGTTTGGGAGCTAGAAATGTGAAAGTTTCAACTAATTGAAATATGAGGACAGGTGAGAGGACAGAAACATAAAGCTCATTTAAAGGGAAGGATCCCACAGTATTTATAATGTATACGACATTATTTGTACTTAGCACTAAGTAGTTTCTAATTACTTTACTTTACTCTTATCTTCCCAACTAAACACTCTTCACTAAAAGGAATGATGCCTACAGCCCTTTGCAACTCCATTGCTTTTAACATATTAATGGATATTTAACCAACTGAGATATGGATAAGGAATATACTTGATTTTGGGATAATCCTTTTTTTTTAATCTTTGATCTTCCTCCCACCCCTAGCTTTTTCTCCCTCTGTACCTGATGCACTAATTGTTCTAATCCAGAAGAAAAAATGAGCTTGGGGATTGATGATATGGAAGTTACTAAGTAACATAATACTCAGTGGTTCTGAGATCTATTATTTCATATTCAACACCTAATAAGCAAATCCAGTTGAAATTATTTTAAGAGAAAAATAGAGGGGTTCTAGTCTAAAATCAAAGGTAAAATTCTATTGCATTTCATTACTATAGTAAAGATCTTTATTATACTGCCAAATCACTAAATCGTTTTTGGTCTCCAGTCTTCTTTGCACTAACTGACCTCTATGATCTGTCTTTCTACTTCTTATTTCTGGCCATCAGATAAGCTCAAGCTTTTCATAAATTTTGTAGACACTCTAGTCTTGAGATCCAAATTCTTTTTTATATATTCACCAAGCCTATCTCTGTAGTAGTTACATGACATTCACTGTATAGCAGTTTGTATGGTAACTTTCCCATCATGTAATTTAAAAAGCCAGGGCTATAGAATCACAGAGCAATTATAGTAAGTCACATAACTACTAAGTTACTTATACTCACATCGGTTTTTATAACTATAAGTTGGAAATAATAACAATTACACTGCACAACTGTTTTAAAGCTAAATGAGTGTAAACAAAGAGAGTGTCCAGCACCTACTACAGGTTTAGTAAATGTATGTCTGGACGGCAAAATGAAGACTTCGCTAAGACAGAAGAAACTCCTAAAGAGACATTTCAATTACAACGCTTGCAAAGAGACACAGGAATATAAGTTTTAGGCAAATGTATATGTATATCAGCAAAAATGGAATAAGGGATTTTAAATTAACATTTTTTAATATTAAAAATAACTTTTACTGAGAGGAAGCATAATTATCATGTGTGCCTTCAGAGCCATCACAATACCTTGCAACTAGCAATCAAATATTTGATGGATGGATTAACTGAAGAGAGGACTGACATTACTGACTTGCTGCCTTTTCTAACAAGATGGAGGTTTGTAGTAAGAATATAAGAAGCAAGTTTTTCATTCAACAAACAGTTATGCCTGTTATGGTTCAATACTGTTATGGTTCATTACTGGACATTACAAGGGCTGCAAGAATATACTGAGGTGGGCCTCCCTGGTGGTGCAGCGGTTAAGCGCTGCGCTGTGGAGCTGTCTGCAGTGGCGATGCGAGTTCGACGCCCGGCCAGGGAGATTCCCACATGGCACGGTAGACCTCTCCTGCCTCGCCCGCTGCTCCCCTTAGCAGTGTATTTCCGTCGATCTCCCTGTTCTGCTCCCCACTCTGTCTCTGGTGAACCCTCTTGCCACCCCATGCCTCTGGCCTGTACCCCAGCTTGTATGCATAAATAAATAAATCTTAAAAAAAAAAAAAGAATATACTGAGGTACATAAACCTTTGCCTACAGAATTTTACAGGAGTAGAAGAACAAAGTACTATGCACAGTTACTAAGTATACGGTACTATATGAAAAACCTGTTGGAATCCTATCATTTAAAATATTTTTAGGACCATCAATTTAAACACATCCTCATGGAAGTTGATAAAAGGGAAAGGAACTGGGTAGAATGGGAATGAACCTTCCTATGACCTGATGTAACCTTTTATGCTACTAATTAATTTATTGATATTAATAAAATTTATGAAGTGAAACTAGATATGAAACAAGAAGAGTTTGTCCCCTTCTCATCATTCCTATTTAATACCATACTGGAAGTTCTAGCTAGCATAATAAAATAAGGAAAAGGAAATTAAAAGTATACAGATTAAGAAGAAATAAAAGTGTATGTGTCATAAAAAATATGATTGCCTACTGGAAAAATCCCAAAGAATGAATAAAAATATTCCTAGAACAAATGAACAATTATAGTAAGGGTGTACAATACAAGGTTAAGATACTGCTACTGCTTCCTTATACAGAAGCAAAGAAAAGTTGGAACTGGAAATTAAAAACAAAATGTCACTTAGCACCCCAGAAAAAAATAAAATAGATATAAATCTAAAAAAACTAAACAGATTCCCAATTTCTATACATGGAAAACTAAGTCTAGGGAAAGAAATAAAAAAATCTAAAAACCACAGATACTGTATGTACATGGCTAAGAAGACTCAATATAGTCAAGAAGTCAGTTCTTCTGAACATAATGCATAGTTCAAAACAATACCAATCAAAATTCCAGTCAGCTATTTTATGGTTATCAACAAACTGAAGCTAAAGTTTTTATGAAAAGACAAAAGAACAGGAATAACTAACACAATATTGAAAGGGGAGGACAAAGCCAGATGACTGGCATTACCCTATTTCAAGACTTACTATCAAGCTACAGAAAGGATACAGTGACAATGGAAAAGACTAGACAAACAGATCAACAGAACAGAATAGAGCCCCGAGAGAGACCCATAAAAATAAAGTCAATTGATCTTTGACAAAGGAACAAAGGACACACTGGAGGGAAAAAAAAAGTCTTTCAACAAATGATGCAGGAATAAATACACACCCACCAAAAAAAAATTATTCTACACATAGGCCTTATATGCATCATAAAAATTAACTTGAAATGAAACACAGATCTAAATGTAAAGACAAAACCTATAAAATTTCTCAAAGATAACATGAGAAAATCTAGATGATCTTGGGTTTGAATATGACTTTTACATATAATATTAAAACAGTGCATTTTTTAAAAATAGTGAGACTTTCTGCCCTGCAAAAAAACAATTAAGAGAACACAAAAATAAGCTACATATTAGGGGAAAATATTTACAAAACATATTCTGTTAAAAAACTGGAATCCAAAATATACAATTTAATACTGTTAAAACTCAACAACAAATGATCCAATTTAAATATAGGTAACAGATCTGAACAGATACCTCAACAAACAGATATCCTCATATGCAGAAGGCAAATCAGTCTTTGGCAAAGATGCTCAACATCATATTACTAAGGGGCTGCAAAGAAAAATAACCACGAGATACAATTTCACATTTTAGCAAGTTTAGAATAGCTAAAATCAGAACACTGACAATACCAAATGCTGACAAGGATATAGAGCAACAGGAAAGCTCACTCACTGCTAGTGGGAATGCAAAAAGACAGAGCCACTTTAGAACACAATTGAGTTATTTCTTAAAACTAAACATGCTCTTATCATACAATCCAGCAATCAAAATCCTTGGCATCTACACAAATGAATTGGAAAGTTATGTCCACACAAAAATCTCCACACAAATGTTAATAGTAGCTTCATTCCTAATTGCCAAAAGTTGGGAGTAACCAAAATGTCCTTCACTAGGTGGCACATCCAAACAATGGTATATTATTCAGTGCTAAAAACAAATGAAAAGGTATGGAGAAACTTCAAATGCTAACTACTAAGAAGCCAATCTGAAAAAGCTACATACTATATGATTACAACTATAACATACTGGAAAAGGCTCAACAGAAACAAACAGACAGAAAAAGATCAGGAGCTTCCAGAGGCTCAGAGGAAGAGAGCAAAGGGTATGTTTAGGACAATAAAACTTCTATGATACTGCAATGGTTGATACATGTCATGGTATACTTGTCAAACCCATAGAATATACAACACAGAGTGGGTCTCAATGTAAACTATGAATTTTAATAAATAATACAACAATATTAACTCATCAATTATAACAAATGTACCACACCAAAAGAAAATGTTAACAGGGAAACTGGGAAGGAGGGCTAGCAAGGAAACATGGAAACTCAATGTACTTTACACTTTATTTTTTGGTAAACCTAAAACTGCTCTAAAAATGAAGTCAAAAAGTTATGAAAAAAATACTTTTGTATACCCCATTTCATCGCATCTTTTTCACAGAAACTGAGGTGGGGGGTAAGAACTGAGGTCTATGTCTACATCTTTTATACTAGTGATTAGGGTAACCTACTGAATTTTCAATTGGTAACAAAATACACCAATGAGATTAACTAAACAAATATAAGACTGAATAATTCAACAATGGTGAAAGTAACCAACTAGCCTGAAAATGAAATCTGAAAAGGCCTTCAAGAACTTACTTCCAATGTATTAAGTGGTAAATAGAAAATATCCTCCAATACTGACTTTAAAAACAAATAAAAGGAAAAAGGGTTTAAGGAGATAAAATTACAGCTTACCTCAATAAACAACCTAAAACTCATCTATTTCCTCTATTCTCTGAATGACATATTCTCTGAATAGGAAGAAAGTGAGAGAATGAAAATGAATTGGTTGTAAAATAGAGTGATCCTGTGGGGCATGGAGTAGAGAACTTAAAAATATCTACTATCCTAACTTTACATAACATATATATCCTGGAACGAGCAGCTCACTTGATATCAAAACAATGTAATTTCAGAAAGACTTAAGAAAACTAGTCTGCTAATTTCCACTAAGAATCTATCTAAAAATCAGTCATGTTGCTAATTTATGTTTAAACCACAACATTATCAGCTGCTACAGCTCTTGAAAAAGAAAAACATCACTCAGGAAAGGTATGTCAGAATTTCCGATCTCTGGTCACATTTTTCTTAAAAAGTTAACTCATTAACAAAGTCTCCATTAAAACATATTTTACAAGTATGTGGGATGTGTTTGTTTCTCTACTGAAACAAGAGCTAACTTGAGAGAAAAGCACATTAACAAGTTCTGAAGATAGAGGTAATTAGCATATTAGAAACTGGCATTTTTGGCACAGAAGCCCTATAGCAAGAATGTCTATCCTCCAGTCATGAGTCATGTACGAGGCTGCCTCTTTATTTATTGTGAAGCAATCTTTCAGTAATAGGAGCGGCAGGGAAGAATACAACATGCGAATAATGACTTGGACAACTTCCCAGGAAGAAATCATAATGAAGATTGGACTGAGAAAAGTTCTATAGTATACACCACACATTACACTAATGCTCTCTTTTCTTAATCACTCCTACTTTTTAGTTAACAGCAAAGAGAGTGAGATTTAGATCCTAGTTCTATGTAAAGTCTTCTATCATTGTATGGATTTTAGTAATACTGAATAAAATTATATAAATCTTAATATGCCTTTAAATTTTGTGAAAATGAACTATTTAATATATTATTATAAATTATTTTATGATGACTGGTTAAAAGCTCTTACTGTCACATACCCACCCCAGCACACACACACAATGACACCAGAAGGCAACACTCTGCTTTACCTTCTGCTGAAAAGTCTGCTACCTCCAACGCTTGAAGTCCATACACGAAGCCCTCCTGGAATCTATGAACACAGCAGAGGCAAAAGGCAGAGAAGTTTATGTAGATTTAAAGTTACACTGCCCAAAACATAAAATGCCAAATGCCTATCACAGTCTACATATCTGCCAAGGAAATCAGGCTTCAGATTCAACAATAAGCAAATCAATGATATATTCATAACATTCAGAGTTTATTATATATTATGCAGCTAATTATATTAAAAAAACAAAACTTGAGCCTTAACTAATTTACATTCTCACCAAAGAAGTATTTTACACTATGGGAAACACTAAAAGAACAACAGAAAATGAATTCACATATGCCAAAGCAACAATTCAACTTTTAAAATAACGTGAGAGCCAATACATAAATCAGGAAAACAAAAGAAATTAAGCAGAAAATTATGCTTCACAAAATAGTGTTACAGAAGCTGTAGCTTCAAGATATATTCTTTCTTAGGACCAGAAACTGTTGCGAATAAAGGAGAAAAAGAAACAGAAACTTGGAAAAGGACAAAGGCAGAGGAAAACTAGAAAAAGTTGAACTACAAAGATATCTCAGTGCACCGGGCCTCCCTGGTGGCGCAAGGGGTTAAGTCACGTGATGCTATCAGCAGCCACAGAAGCACAAGTTCGATCCCCGCCAAGGAGCTTCCCACATGGAGCAGCAGACCTCTCCTGCCTCGCCAGCGGCTCCCCTCAGCAGTGTACCTCAGTAGATCTGCCTGTTCTACTCCCCACTCCGTTTCTGGTGAATGCTCTCACCACTCCACATCTCTGGCCTACACCCCAGTTCTTTTATGCATAAATAAATAAATATTCTTAAAAATATATATCTTAGTGCAAAGATTTAAATTAATTCTAACAGCAATGTTGAAATAAACAAGGTATTACATATGCTATGCAGTGGGGGGAAATCTACTTTGTTCAATATTGCAAAATAAACATAAGTATGAAACATGAAAGTTTTTCAGAAAACATTCATATAAAAAATTAAGTCTTTAGGGGCCTCCCTGGTGGCGCAGCAGTTGAGCACTGCGCTGTGGAGCTGTCGGCAGTGCGCGATGCGAGTTCGACGCCCAGTCAGGGAGAATCCCACAAGGTGCGGCAGACCTCTCCTGCCTCACCCGCTGCTCCCCTCAGCAGTGTATTTCTGATCTGCCTGTTCTGCTCCCCACTCTGTCTCTGGTGAACCCTCTCACAGCCCCACGCCTCTGGCCTGTACCCCAGCTTGTATGTATGAATAAATAAATCTTTAAAAAAAAATTAAGGCTTTAAACAGGTAAAATATTTAGATCTCAGATTTAATTCTTTTCTGACAGGAAAAAGGACTACATTTTGTAGGCCTTTATTTTCATACAAGGAATAAAGGAATCAGATAAATTTTACCAATAAACTTAAAAGGAGGAGGAAAGCTAGCTTCATGTAATATTTATAAGTCCTTAAATTACAATCAAGTAACTGGGAAAGAAAGAACAAAAGTGTTGTCTTAAAATAGTGATATGTCAAGAAAGAAATACAGTATTACAAAACACTGACCCTGAAGTCAGGTTCAAGTTCTAACAAGATCACTGAATGTTTTGTGATATCAAGTGAGGTACTTAATATAACAGTACAAGCAGATTTATTCAATGAGGACTCCTTCGTGACCTCTCATTTTTATACTGAATAGGAAATGAAATAAGGTATTAAAAATACTGTAACTCAAAAGCTGTAACTCAAAAGCTGTTATATTTGGCAAAAATTTAAATAAGTAGTACATTTGACTTAACAATAAGTACTAGAGGGAATACTGAGTATCAAGTCAAAGAATTTGGGGGACTGTGTGAGGAAGCCCAAAGAAACAAAGCAGAAAGACTGAGCTGGCCAAAAGAATCCAGAGTAGTTAGTTCTCAGGGCTAAATGGCAGCCAGAAGGTCACAGTCCCCAAGAGCCTGGTGTATCAGATTGCTAATTTAGTAATGTACCCAGCACCTATCAGACTCAGATGTAGCCTCTCTCAATTCCTAAAACAGTCTTACAGATGGGTACTCTCCTCCAAAGGGATACCTATGACATTCTAAGCTAAGGCTCCGGGACACAGCAACTACTTGCATACACCATATACTGCTAAAAAACCAAAGAATTAATATATTATTTAAGAAAACAATAATGGCAGTAGCGCCTTAACCAGGAGCTATAACAGGCAAGGTCCTAAGCTCTGCAGGTATTAAACTCATTTGGTCTTCACAACTGAGATAAATCTTATGTCATTCTTAGCAATGTTAGTCATCTTTAGTACCAAAATATTTAACTTTACTAAAAGTTTAATCAAAAAAATTGTTTTAACTCAAAGTTTAAAATAATTAAAATGTAATTTTTGCTCCAAGAATTTAAACAGTGTGGTATCAAAATAACAGCTTCAATCCTTTAGGTCCAGCAGAACAGCTACTCTACTCATTATCAAAGTTAAATCCTTGTATTCAAGAGTAATCTTTCTAAGACATTACATGTATTACTACTTAGCAATATACATTAGTCTTCCTACTTCCATTCTCAGTCCACTTTGTGGCAGACACTACTGGCTACTTGCCATATGCCCATTCTCCCTTAGTAACAGGCCCTTGTTTTATTCAGGACAGCATGCACTCAGGAAAAAGTGTACAATCTCCAATGTTCTCAGCTGCTAGGACTGGTCAAGATACTGAAAGTGGGTCGTCTTCTAGTACCAAGCCACTTAAAAGTATGGATTTAACTGAGAATGTGTCTATAACTTGGAAATGAGGGATGGTACTACAACAGTCACTTTGAAACACTAGATAGGAGATATTTCAAAGGACAGTGAAGCAGATGGAAGGAATTAAAGTTCTGGATGATCCAAGAGTCATTATGCAAAACCTGGGCCTTCAGTATGAAAAAAACATTGCATTGCAACATCTCTCCTAAATTCTATGTATCCATTACACAATCCCAGTCGGTTACACTAAGGAAACTCTATTTCTTACCACACGATATTTAGAATAATTCCTCAGATTAGCAGCTATACCCATTAAAAGATTAGTAAAAATAAGTAATAACAGAGGTTAAACAAGAAAGTTACTCCAGGAAAAAGAAAAACAAAACTAATTTAATCTTTACCCAGATCTCCTCAAACCTCAAAAGAAATGTATTTCTGACAGCACATGTATATCCAAGGCAACTCTTTATAAGTGGTTCATGAAAAGACAGACCATAAAAAGAAATAAGAAATATCCTTGAAATGGTGGCCCCAGGCATTTCAGTATACAAACTAAAAAAACCAACAGTGAGCACTGTTCAATACAAAGATGACGAAAAACATGTAAGAAATTTCCTTCTATAAGAATATTTTAAAACTCAGAAACTTTTGTCTACATGAAAGTTCATGTTTAACCCTATGTGAAGCCAAGAGAAGTTAGCATTAGTGACCTAAGTGTTTCTTACCCATAATCTCAGTCATCAATGAACCAATTATCTTTTAGTTACCTGGATATTAAGGATCTTTCACTGTGTCCCAAAACTCAGTCTATGACAGTTTTTGTGAAAGAAGTTTTCTCACTGTGAATTCTACAGCCTGTACCCAATAATGAAAAATATTAGCAGAAACTAATGAAAGCTAGATCCTGCTTGGAGATTCAGAGTCAAAGAACCTCTGCCAGTAACTGTCAATGTGGCTCCCTCATCCCACTCCAATTCCAATTCCTCAGAATAAAATATTTAAAGATTCCAGCAAGAACTCTGTGAAATATAAAAACTAATGCCACAGTTACACAGCAAAACAGAAACAACTTCTCAAAGGAATCTACTATCCTTAAATAATTCAAAGGAGAAATGCAATTAGTTCAGAGAGAAGTTTATGATATTATAGCTCTTATCTGTCAAAACAATCGTGAGATCTTACTTTGCATTCCCCTTCTAAATAAGCCTGGAAATACAGGAAGAATATAAGAACAAAGGCTAGAACTTCCACTCTGGAATTATGTTAATTAAGACTGCTGTATTTTTTTTATACTACCTCAGCTAACTGCACAATTTGGTCCCAGGGTTTGTCAACTACCATCCTGGCTACCACAGTTGCTACTAAGAAACAATCCTCATCATTTTTTACCTGGACTTCTTTTAACTGTCTCCTGTTTCCTCTCTCTTCATTTGTCCTCTCCAGCATCCAAATTGCTTGCAAAGCTGATCATGACATTCCTCTCTTTGTGGCTACATGCCAAACTGTTAGCAATGGTCATCTGTAGTGAATGCCTTCATTTTTGTATTAGTTTGCATTTTACAACAAGCATGTGTTTCTTTTACAATGGGAGAGAGAGGAACTCAACTATTTCCATTGCAGAACTATTAGAACCTCCTCCATGTGGAATCTATTACACTCCTTCTCCATCAGGTTAAAGATCAAATTCTTTAGCCAGACACACACGATCATGCTCCACCTTTCTCAAATATACTTCTAAACTCTATTCCAAGTACTCACTCTAGTCATCCTGAAAAACTTGCCATCATGTTTCTTTACATCATAATTTTATACATTTTGCTTTCTCTATTAGAATACAGAAATGTAACAATAATCTTATATCTGTTACTAATCAACCTGCCTCCCACTAATAGTTATAGCTCATTAATCTAAGAAAAACAGTCATATCTTGCAGCACATTATTCATAACGGTAGCCTAAATCCCAGTTATAACACGCTAAATTATTTCCTTCTAATTGGGGAAACTAATTCTTTAAAAAGGGGTTTTTTTCATTATGCTCTGCATCTATAGCCTAAGAGATGCTATAGGAGGGTGAACAATGCAGATTTCTTTGGGCAGGAGAAGGATAACAGCCCTGGATAAAACTGCAACACAGCTTTTCAGAGTGCAATAGTTCTAACTGAAGGATCATGAATTTTCTGATCAAGCAACAGCTATAAAGCTAAATTTAACTTTAAAATAGTAGGAATATCTACATTACTTTCCCTCCTTTGCACACGAAAATTCCCAAATTGGCCACTTACAAAGCATATAATTGCCTTTGTCAGCTGTCAGTTTCCTCTATAATGTAACAAGTACAATCAAATGGAAATTATAGATTACATGTAACTTGATGAGTTTTTTTATTATAAATTACACATAATTCTCTCAAATCATATAAAATACAAAAACAAAAATGTGGGGGCCTCCCTGGTGCCACAACGGGTTAAGCACAACACTGTGGAACTGTCGACAGCTGCGGTGAGAGTTCGATGCCAGGCAGGGGAGATTCCCACATGGTGCAGCAGACCTTTCCTGCCTCGCCCGCTGCTCCTCTCAGCAGTGTATTTCGGTCCATTTGCCTGTTCTGCTCCCCGCTCTGTCTCTGGCGAACCCTCTCACTGCCCCACACCTCTGGCCTGCACCCCAGCTTGTATGCAAAAATAAATCTTTAAAAAAATGTAAATTTTTAAAGATACAAACCAAACACATGAAAAAAACATTTCTTTGATTGCATGTGGCTCAAGTGAAATCAGCAAACAGCATTAACATAGATTTCTACCTAAAAAAATAAATTAAGAAAAAGGAAAAGAAGAACAGGGGGAAAGTGCAAGAAGTCACAAAAATTAAAAAGCAAGTGTAAGGAATCTTGTACTTTCGGTGCTACATTATATAATCTTGGTTCTATTAAAAAGAACAAAATTATAATGTTCTTAGCTATAATAATGGTATTATGGTATGCAGGAGAAAGTGTTTATTTTAAGGAGATGCATGCTTAAATATTAAAGAGTTTAATGCTATGATGATTACAAGTGGTTCAGAAAAACATATATGTATGTACAAACAGATTTTACACAGAAAGCAAATACAGCAATATATTACCTATTTAATCTGGATCAGAAGAAGACAATCTACAGTTGGTCAAATTCAGCTACATCTAACAATTTGTAAATAAATTTTTATTGGAACACTGCCATGCCCATTCACTCACCCATTGTTTATGGATGCTTTCTCAAAACTGCAGAACTGAGTAGTTGACCATATGATGTCCCAAATCTAAAATATTTACTGGCCCTTTCAGCAACACAGATATTTGTATCTGGACTTCACAGGAAAAAAAAAAAAAACAACAGGTAACTCCTGATCTACACTGTGTTTTTAGGTTATCATAGGACAAAGTTTTTAAACTTTTCTGTATGTTTGAAATGTTTTTTAATCAAAATTGAAAATAGGGCCTGCCTGGTGGTGCAAGGGGCTCAATCTCAGCACTATCAAGCTACCGCCAAACACTGCAGCATGAGTTTGATCCCCAGCCAGGGAGTTAACCCACATGGAACAGCAGAGCTCTCCTGTTTTACTCACTGCTCCCCTCAGCAGTGTAGTTCAGTGGATCCACCTGTTCTGCTTCCCATTCTGTCTCTGGTGAATCCTCTCACCATCCCTATACCTCTGGCCTACACCCCAGCTCTTGTATGCATTTAAAAAAAAAAAATCTTTAAAAAAAAAGTTGGAAATATATTTACAACTTTACACATGAATCTTCAAATTTCTCAAGAATACAGATTAATAGATTAAAACAGCTTAGAAACACTGATAATTGTGATATGATACTAAAAAGAACTGTTGCAGTTTTTAGTGCAAAAGGAAAATTTTCTTAAAATAGTAATTTGGTGACATCTATTTTTCCTACCTTAAAAGGAATTTATCCTATGAAAATTCACAAATGTGAAAAGATGAATAGTGATAGTAGTACTTGTTACCTGCCTGAAAGTTACAAGCACTTTACATGCTTGCAACAACCTTAGGTAATCTTCTCAACAACCTTACAAGGTAAGTATTTCTACCGTTCCCACTTTACGTAGAACTATTAAGTAGTATAGCTGGGATTATGAATCCAAGTAATACAACATCAAAGCCCAATCTCTGCCATTCACCACTGCCTACGCTAAAGAAAACAAAGGAAGGACTGCAAACACAACCAACCAACATACAAATGATAACATTAAACCTCCTTGGTAATAATAATAAGGCAAAATATCATCTGCTATCAGTTTAGCTAAGTAGACAAAAGTCAAAATGGATAAGGGTAAGGAGAAAAAGGCACAACAGTACTCACTTGATAGAAGTTTTAAGTTGGCTCAGATAACCTAAAGAAGAGAATGTGTCTGTATGTTCCTTAATTCACAACTGGCATACCCCATGATCCAAGAATTCTGCTTCTAAGACTATTCCAATGTGATAATCAGACAAGTGAGCAAACATGTTAAGCATTATTTACTAAAGAAAAAAAACTAGAAAAAATATAAATGTTCCTCAATAGGGGATATCATAGAAAAATATGTTGTATTCCAGACAATGGAATATCTTAAAGCAGTTCAAAATGATTATATAGCTCTATACTTACTAACAGAAAGATAACCAAATAGAAAATTTATATTTAAAAAAGATTAAAACTACCTATGTAGGATGATCCTACTTTTGTGATTTTTCTTTAAACATGAGTGTTTGTATGCACGCCACAAGTGGATAAAAAGATGTCAGGAAGGAAATACACCAAAATACTAAGTAATTATTTCTGGATGGTGGGATTTGGGGTGCTTCTTACTTTCTCATTTATATCTCTCCTTTTAGGGTTTTTTTTTTTTGCAGATTGTATAAATTTTATAATTATTTTAAGAACCATAGTCAATTTTAATATTTGCACACTCTGTACCCCAATAATTACCATTTATAAGAAGTATAACTAGTTTCTTATTTATAACATGCAGTACACATTTCAGGAACTCAGGACAATTTTTTCTTAAAAACTTCATGATACCCTAGAAATAAAGATATGCCAAAGAGCCAATGAGAACCAAAATTTCATGTTAAAAATTTAATAGTAATTAATTTAACATATTATTTAGAGTATAAAAACATTCTTTTGTCCTCACAACTCACAAGGAAATGATACCATGCCCATTTTACAGATTTCTATTTTTAGACCCTAATCCTTTCCAGTTCCTGGAAATTTTAAAATTATTGTGCTAAGTAAGAAGAGCCAGATGCAAACCACATATAGTATGATTTAATTTACATGAAATGTCCAGAAGAGGCATACCATCAAGACAGAAAATAGATTTAGTGATTGCCAGGAACTAGAAGAATGGAGAAATAGGGAAGTGACAGCTAATGAGTACAGACTTTCTTTTGGGGATGATGAAATGTTCTAAAATTATAGCGGTAATATTTACACAACTCTCTGAATATACTAAAACCACTGAATTGTCAAATCTCTGCCAACGTGAACCTAAATATTTCACTGATGAAAAATGCAATAACTTATCAATCAATATCTTAGAAAATCTACATAAAAGTGCATCCTGACAGCTGATAATTAATTTGACTTCATCATTCTCATTAAAGATCATGATGGATGCTCTACAGGTAAATAGTTCTCATTACCTTTATATTAGTTATCTTATTATAGATAAGAATGTTGGGGCAGGAGTTAGAAAATTATATAATGGGCATTGAAACACACTTTGTGGTGGGGGGGGAGGATAAGGGCACAAAATGGAATAGAAAAGACCACAAGGGACCATGGAGATGGATCACGGGTGAATTGGTGGTGGGCTACCCAAGGGGAATACAAAATGTAAAAGACATAAATAACAATTAAAAAAAAAAAAAGAAACACACTTTGTGATATTAAGGCAGGCATTTAATATTCCTGAACTTCTTTAAAGGCAAGCAATTTGAACCAGACATAAGAATCCATGAAGTTCTAAAAACCTGTGTTGTGATTTCATTGCTACCGACAAGTATATCTGGGAAGTTTTTTTTAACTATTTAGATCTTAAAACTACTTTATACAGATCACTATAGTAATACCAGGAAATAACAGTTTTCTCTTAAGCTTCCTAATCATAATCTCCATTTTAAAGTCAAATATTGTTAAGCATATTTTGATGTATGTACCACTCCAATCACTCCTGTATTTTCACTTTAGAAAGTCCCTCTCTCGGAACAAAGTTTTAACTAAGTATCTGCTGATTCAAAAAAGATATACACATGCAATTCGCAGCAACATGGATGGAGCTAAAAGGGATCATGCGCAGCAAAATAAGGCAGAAAGAAAGAGAAAAATATCGACTGGTTTCACTTATACCAAGAATATAGGGGAACCAAATAAGAAAGAGACTCGCAGTGAGGGAGGGGGAGGTTTAGGGTGCAAAACCGGGAAGAAAAGAGCACAAGGGACTACGGTTATGGTTCACCCGTGAATCATGAATCGGTGGTGGGTAACCTACGGGGAATACACAATAATGTAAAAGACATAAATAACAATTTAAAAAAATTAAATTAAAAATAAATATCTGCTGACTGCAGTGACTTGCCATAAGTTACAAACAACTTAAATATCAATCATTAGAGTAAATGGCTTAACAAATGAACATTACTAAGGTTCTTCTATTAGTTAAGCATCTGTACAGCAGAATATATATATTAAAAATGAAGAGCAGCTACTTTCTGGGGAAGTCAAGAAGCAGATTTTTATCCATATTCTCAAGAATAACTGCATATAGTTAATTTTACTGATGGAAGGGCTGTATATGTGAATGGTAATGGGAAGCAAAATAAGCCACCCCAAAATGTGCCACTTCGGTATGTGGATTATTTTGAACTGAAGGCAATCAAGACCCGGCAGACTCAAGAAAAACTTTTTAATCTCTCCCTCAACTACCTAAAAGAATTTAGACAGGGGGAGGTCTGTGCCAGAAAAAAAAGTTATTACCAAAGATACCTTATCTTGGTAACTACCAGCTTGAACAGGACAAACATAATTACCAAACATCTGCTCTTCTAATCTTCCTGTGAATTAGCCTCCTCCCCTTTGAAACACCAGGCCACTATCACATTACCTAGCTCAGAATGGCAAATAAGCTTCAACTGTCCAACTTGTCTTTGAGGCTCCTATCCTTCAGTTCCCTTAGGTTCATGCTTAAGTTTTTCTCCTGTCTTATTGTCAATTTCACCTTTATACCAGTCAAAGAACCTAGAAGAAAATTTCTTTCTATCCCTACAATGGTACCATTTTCTTTAAAAGAAAACTACTGCTAGAAAAAAAAATTTAATGATATGGATATTAACAAGTATCCACTATCTATTGTTAATGGAAAATGCAGAGTACCAACAAAGCATGTTGAATATGATCATATTCTTGAGAAAATGAAGTATATGTTTACCCAAAAAAAATGCAGAGTGTTCATCTATTAATTTTACTTTTTTATCTTCATTTTTTCCAGCTTTATTGAGATATAATTGATACAATATAGAAGTTTAAGATGTACAGTGTGTGACTTGATATATTATGAAATGATTACCACAATAAGGTCAGTTAATACATCAATCATCTCAGTTACAATTTTTGTATGTTTAACATTATTTCCTAATTTTTCTTAAACACTGTATTTTTTTTATTGTTATTTATGTCTTTTACATTTTGTATTCCCCTTGGGCAGCCCACCACCAATTCACCCGTGATCCATCTCCATGGTCCCCTGTATTCTCCTCTCCTTCATTTTGTGCCCTTATCCTCCCCTCTCCCCCCCCAATACTATATTTTTATAAGAAAAAATTTAAGGAAAAGTAAGGTTCTCCTCTTTCACCTGTTTTATTTTGAAGGTTTATTTTGAATGTAAAAAAGCCCATCATGAAATGTATTTTTCTTTCCCAATAAAGTTTTTTAAAACTTCATTATAGAGGGAGAAATACTATTTATTTTTCTACTGAATCTAAAGTTAATCTTCATTTTCAAAACTAAGGTGACCAATCTTATTCAATAGCTACCCTTTCAATTTGATAATTTAGTCTTCTGATCTTCAGGGAAATTTGTCATGGGAATCCTTATATAATGTGTGTGTGTGTGTGTGTGTGTGTGTGTGTGTGTGTGTGTACACACAGAGATGTATTTATTTGGGGATTAAATAAACCAATACTTCGCTGGGGATTTTTATACACTGTGATTAAATTACTCTTCACAGCAACCACATAATTTATCATCACACAAATTTTAGATGGGGAAATTAAGATTCAGAAATATTACATTATCAAAATCCCTTATTTAGAAAGTATCAGACACCACAGTAGTGCTTTTGAGAGTAGTGCTTATTGAGAATCAGAAGTAAAAACCCCTCTGAGAAAGGAAAATTCCAGAAGTTCTTTAAGAAGGAATAAGCTTTATTTAAATCATTTGGACCCAAAAGTTCTTTGCTTATTCAAAATGTCTTTGTGATAAAAGTACTTAATTTACAACCTCTATAAACTAAACAAAGAGCTCAGTTAGTTCGCCTAGAGCAAAAGTCACAAGTAAAATTTTAAGTAAGTTCTGTTCTATTGCAAGTACCAAATTGCTTTGCTTTCCTACCATTTGTATAAAAAGATAACAACTTCCATAATGTCATATGGCTTTACTTAAAAGCCCATCTTTATCCATATAAACCTTTACATTTACATAGACCTGAAGGTCCACAAAATTTGTTTTGGTTATTATGGAAAGTCTTTACATAGTGTAGGAGACAGTGAAAGTTCACAACTGGGTTTACCATTAAGCACTTGGGTGATAGGTATGTTTAAAATTAACTCAAAGGTTTCTTTCTCTTTCACTACCTTAAACTGAATCCTTTTTATACAGTGTATAAATTATTATTATTAACTGGATTCCCCAAAGCCATTCAATTTGCTTTTGACATGACCTCCTCTACTTCAGAGAATGCATTTGCTTACCATTTGGTTGCGTACCTTAGCCTCTTCCCCTGCTTCCTGCTTAGAACTTGGAAGCAACACCTGGAGCAGCAACAGTCATTTGGGACCAAGTGTACAAAAACATAGCACAGAGGGAAGGCGGTGGATCTTTGACACTATCCCTAGTCTGCTGCATCAGACCAGCAATCCCCATCTCTGGACTTTTTAATACAAGATAAAAATTCTTAAGTCATTATTAATTTTTTGTTGAATGAAGCCAAAATACCTTACCATGTGTTCTTCCCAGTGTTTAACGGGCAGCTAGATCAGCTCTCATCTCTCTAATAGTTGAAAAAATTTTTAATGTTATTAATAATTTCTACATTTAAAGCACAACATGAAACTTTGTTTATTCTCTTAACTACACATTATAAGGACAGTATACACAATTTTTTAAAAAATCAAATTTCTCAAATTTATAATGTGATAACAATAAGCATTCAGTAGAAATTGTACTTCCAATTCTATTTGTTGATTTTTCCAAGATAGCCAGTCAACCCATCACAAGGGTAAATACCCTTCAATGTACAGTATTCAATAATTTACATGAGATATTCAACATTTTATTATAAAGTAGACTTATGTTTGATGATTTTGCCCAGTTGTAGGCTAATATGTAAGTGTTCTGAGTAGATTTAAGGTAAGCTAATTAAGCCTGGATATTGAGTAGAGTAGGTATCTGAAATATATTTTCAACTTAAAATATGTTCAGTTCATCATGAGCATATCTGATGTAACCCCACACAATAAAGGAAGATTTGTCTTAGGAAATGGTGACTATGATAGTCTAGTTAACATCCATCAATATACATCATATTGGGGTTTTTTAACACACTGATTTTTAAAAGAATAGTTGCTTTTTAAAAAAAAACATATTCCTTTTTCCTATAACAAACTATTTTTAAATGTTTTGTCACTTTTTTAAATAGGTAATTTATACATTATAAAATAGGTACACAGTAAGTCCTCATTTCATGTCATTGGCAGATTCCTGGAAACCATGACTTAAAGCAAAAGAACATATAAGGAAACCAATTTTACATCAGCTAACTGATATAAAAAAGAGTTAAGTTCCTGTGGTATATTTCTGGTCAGAAAAACATCACCACATTTCCGAACAAAGATGTAAAACACTTCTAATATTATATAATCATTTGTATTCACTCATTCACTCATTTTCCAACCTGCTAATTCCAATGTAAGAGTCCAGCTGGCTGGGGTCTATCCCCTGGCACTTGAGAGAGTAAGGCAGGAACCAACACTGAATAGGATACTCTTCCATTGCAGGGTATGTTTCTGTTTCTCTCTTTTTCTCTTTGTCTCTCTCTCTCTCTCTCTCTCTCTCTCTCTCTCTCTTTCCCCCTCCCCTCCCCCCCCCAAATCTCAGACTTGGAACAAATGAGACATGCCAATTAATGTGTTAATTATTTAATGTGCATATCTCTGGGATGTCAGAGGAAACTGGAGTACCCAGAGAAAACCCACACAAACAAGAGGAAAACATACAAACTCGACATAGTAGCCCTGGCTAGGAATCTTTTTTTTTAAATCATCAATGCTGTAAGAATGTTATTCAAGACCTGCTGTATGCATATGTATATATAAATATGCATTAAAAAAAGACCTGCCGTATACAGACACTTTTCAAATAATATGAGAGTATAAGATTTTTTTAAAGTCTTCCTTTCAATTTAAATTCCTTCCAATCATTATCAGCAATTTGTTGTGAATACTTCCAGGTCCTGTTTTTTGCGATCAGAGATCACATCCAATTTATCTTTATATCCTCATTACCAATGGCACAATATTTGGCTCATAAAAAAGGGATCAAATGATAATTAGTAAAGGATGGATAGATGGATAGAAAATTGAAAGACAGATAAAAAGAGATCATGGTCAGATGGATTGAATATTGGCAGATGAAGAATGGGCAGAAGATAGAAATTCAGATAGAGAAGAGATTGATGAATGAATATGAGTAAATTAGTGTTATTGAGAAGTGACTATATATGACTCAAAGTGATAGTCTTTGTTACCTGATCTTTGTATGCTCCCTTTAAATTGCTCTAATCCTTTAATAGCATTACCTCTGCCTAGAATGATGGCCCTTACTGATAACATTTTGGACAAGAAAAATAAAAAATTATAATCACAAGTAAATGAACCAATTTTTACATATTTGGGTGCAGAGATTTTATTTCAATCCTTTCAACTGTATTATAAACACAGGGATCTCAAATTTACAGTTAATACAGTGCCAGATACAAGGTAGAACCTATTAAAATATTATATTGATTATAATTTCCTACACACTGACAGGTAAGATAAATATAATTTCTCTAGAAATGAAAGCAGAAAACTATTTCCACTGTCTTCCTCTAATACTCAGATTATAAGAAAACCATTAAGAAAAGCTAAAAACAGCACATGGGGGCCTCCCTGGTGGCGCAGCGGTTAAGCGCTGCACTGTGGTGCTGTCGGGGCATCGGTGAAACAAGTTCAACATCCTTAGAGCCCAGCAGGGGAAATTCCCACATGGCGCTGCAGACCTCTCCTGCCTTGCCCTCTGCTTCCCTCAGCAATGTATTTACGCCAATCTGCCTGTTCTGCTCCCCACTCTGTCTCTGGTGAACCCTTTCGCTGCCCCACACCTCTGGCCTGTACCCCAGCTTGTATGCATAAATAAATAAATCTTTAAAAAAAAATAAAACATGGTATATATTGAAGCACTATTAATACTGGTGAAACATTAGATACAACCTAAATATTAACAGGGAATTTGTTTTATTAAACCAATGCCCTGTTAAACTCGGGCAATCAAGACTCTTAAATTCAGGTCATGCTGATTAAAAGGACAGTGACCCCACAGAAGACCAAACTGGTAACCCAGAAGATTAAATAAGAGAAATCTTCCATAATGCAGAAGAGGAAAGAGTGGAAAACTTTTTAAGGGACATAGCAGACAGAGGCCAAACGTCAACATTTCTTAATACGTATTCCTGGAGAATGAGAAAGGCAAACAAAGGGAGAAGAGGGAATAATTGAATGAATAACAAGAAATAAAAGTTGCCCTAAAATAAAGACCAAAAAAAAGGGGGGCCCACTGAAAGACCCATAAGAAACTGGCAGGCTTGGGGCCTCCCCGGTGGCACAATGGGTTAACTGCAGCACTATGAAGCTATTCAGAGCCACTGCAGCATGAGTTCGATACCCAGCCTGATACCCAGCCTGGGAGATTCCCGCATGGCACAGCAGACCTCTCCTGCCTCACCGGCTGCTATCCTCAGCAGTGTATTTCAGTCGATCTGCCTGTTCTGCTCCCTACTCTGTCTCTGGTGAATCCTCTCACAACCCCACACCTCTGGCCTACACCCAGCTTGTATGCATAAAATAAATAAATCTTTAAAAAAAGAAAAAGAAATTGGCAGGCTTGAAAAGGGAAGAAAAGTAGTACACCTACTGAGTATCACTTTTTAACTTTTGAAGTTCAAATTACGTGCACTAGGCTACATATGCAAAAACTAAATAATTTATAAAAGACACAGGGAACAAAGCCAGATTATGAAAAGAAAAAAAAACCACTTTCCAGACAGACTTCGGAAATTTTTAGAATGCATGAAAAATCCTAAGAGATACCAGAGAGTGAAAAAACAAGTCTCCAATAAAGAAACTGCCCATGAACAATAAGAAATGCCAGAAGACATGAAGCAATGGTTTTGGATTCTGAGAAAAAAATTTATTCCTAATATAGAATTCTATATTCAGCCAAACTATCAAACAAAAATTACAGTATCAGTCATGCAAGAATTCAGAAAATCTACATATCCTAGATGAAAAAGCTACACAAAAAGTCCTCAACTACACAAAATCCAAGGAAAACCACATGTGAGATATAGAGAAAAAATTCACTGAGTATGACCCAGAAATCATGAAAAAAGGGCAATATAAATAAGATCCATTAGATCCTACTACCTGGAACAACACTGCTACTTTAAGCTATCTTCATGAGTCTCGATATACTAATTCACTTAGCAATAAATGAATTTTAGATCCATAATACTTTAAGACTATTGATTTCCAATGTTCACTTTTTAAATCAACCCATGGACAAAAAGCTATTTATTAACCAAGATACTACTAAAAATATACATTAAAAACTAGTAGATGGGCAAAAAGAGGAGATACGTGTTTTTCCTTAACATTCACATCAGGAAGCCCGCAGATTCTATCTAAGTTTATAAATCAAGAAAAAGAAATTTAAGTTTGTAATTTAAACTTAAAGTATTATCACTATTTGATAATTTTGTTTTAATTAACAAAGGAAATAAATGTGAAAGGTGAGATGGGTAAAGGAAAAATAGAAGGTTGTAAGATTTCACAAAATTGCTGTCTGTTAGAGGGAAAGGACGTCCCGAACAAACTCCACAAATAGGTTTTATGGACCCCACCCCACCTCAGACCAGAGATCCAAGACACCAAGGATTACAAATCCCATAATGTCATCACCACCAAAGGGAGGACTGCTGGGAACTGAGGGTGGAGTTAAACAGCCAGGCTTGATATATATCCAGACACATGGGCCTTGGGGGCATGTGGTTTTTCACCAGCTTTCAGCATACATACTATTGAGGTTCCAGCTCAGCAGAACTGGTAGGATGCTTTCACCAATTTCTCTCTCCCTTTCTCCCTGAGTTATTCCTTTCTTCATTTCCCCTTTTTGTAAACAAACCCTTTGTTAACATTTCCGTGTCTGCCTGCAGTTGAGTCTCATTTTAAGTCCCTTTTAAGCATGCAGGTGAGGACCCACTGTCAGGCCAACCCAATTCACATTGGGGTTGCCCTGTAACAGTATGGTGCCCAATAGGTTGCCCTGTAACAAATCTTTTAATGAAAAATCAACAGAAACTGTCTAAAAGTTGGTAAGTCAAGAAAAAGAATTAAATTCTTTAAACTATAATAGTAAGCACCAGCAAAACTTAGTCAAACTGGTTACCTCTGAAAAGTGAAGGGGCCGTGAATGTGGACAGTAAAAGGAAAGTTTGTGCTTTTCATTTTATAAACAATTGTACTGTTGTACAATTGTACTGAGTTTTTAAATCATGTGCAACTACACTTGATAATTTTAATAGTATAAAAATAAAATGATTTCCACTTTGACACAAATACACTATAAAGATGAACAAACTGCTGAGAAAGTTAACAGAATTGTGGTTATCTAAGTTACACAAGCTCAATTTACAAATAACTTTTAGAAGGAACTCCGAATTTTTTTTTAATCTGTTACTAAATCTAAAACAGGAAGATTCACTCGGTGTTTAGGTCACTCTTAAAATGCAATTAAAATAATTACATTGCAAAAGGGGGAAGGAGAAAGGAAAGTACTGTTGTAAAAAGCAACATACAGTTTAGACCTCAATCTGGTGCATTCATGGGTAAGCTTATTTAACAATCAGAACAAAAATAACTTTCCAACCAGAAGACACAAGTAACCCACCTTTAAAAGTTCTACCTTATTTTTCCAGCAGCCAACTTAACATTGTGTTCAAATGTAAACATCTACTAATACATACAAGATCTGGACCAGGTTGTGGTCTGAGGTCAGAAAACAAACACAGATACCTGACCTACTTGGTAATTTAATCCATTTCCTAATCACAACAGTTTAGTGACTGAGATCATCAACCACAAAGTGTCATTGAAATAATATTTTAAATAGAAAATGCACAACAGGTTTAAAATCTCTATAAAGGAAGGTGTTTTTCCTTAGGCCAAATTTACTGTATTAGAAATTAAAGATATAAGAATACCAATTATTTCAGTACTTTACAGGTTTTTATTTCCCTTTGATCTATCATTCACGTCTAGATAAGAACTCAAACCCTCAATAAAAAAAAAAACTGCTGCACACTTGTACCCTGAATTACATCCTGTCATCTCTCTTGAGACTCTCTTTTATCCAACACAATGCATGCTCAAAACAGCTATTACAGGAAGTGTTGGACTATCAGCTATTTATAAATGGACAAAAATCTTTAAATAGCTGTGGCAGCTACCTCTTTATGGTTCTAGACCTAGAGAACTACCTGGTTTTAGAGTTATGCTAATAAGTCAGAATATTAAAATGTTCTCTGAAAACATAAATGTTTTGTCCCTTTGTTTTGCAATCCAAAAGCAGCATTAACATGACACTATCACATCACAAGGTAACAAACAAGCTGATCTTTAAAAACGCATTAGCACATTCTAATTGTTTAACAGGAAAAAAAATTTCAAATTGTAATAAATACATTGCCTTAAAGTCTTCTGTACTTATGTCTAACCTCAATGCACCGCATGAGCATTTTGCTAAATACACGATTTAACATCATATATTAACTTTCTAGCCAGCATATCCAGTTCAAAAATATACAAAAGTAAAAATTCTTAATTCATCAATACCGACTTTTTTTTATTTTTATTATTCATTATTTTTTTATTATTTAAGACTCTTTCTGTAGATCTATATCCTATCCAAAACATCTTTCCTATGCCACAAAAAACTGGAAAAACTGCCGTCCCATTTGTAGCTGATAGTTTTGGGGCAGACTACTATCAATGATAGTGATATTACACACATAAGAAAGGCAAAAAGCACAGTTAACAAGTATACTGGGTGAATAAAGAAAGCCTTCTAAAGAAAAGCTATTTCACTTTGATGTTGAACCGTGGCAGGGAGTTTGCCAGGTTTGTGGGGATGAGAAGAGTGGGAGAATAACAGGACACCACCACTCTAGGTTAAATGTAGGAAAAAGAAAACGAGACAAGAATTTACCGAGTCCAAGAAAATATGAGCAGTTCAGTTCTACAGAAGTATATGATCTGAATGGAGGTGAGGATGGAAGGAAGTCTGTAGCAGGTGTAAGAACGCTAGAGACAACCTAAAGTTTAGGGTTGTAATGCAAATTGCTTTACTTGCCAAACTAAGGAATTGAGATCAGATGTGATTATATAAGCCACAGAGAATGCAGTTTTCCAAGAAGAGATTATAGTATGACACTGGCAACAACCTGGATCTTGGATTTAATGGGGAAAAACTAGTGGCAGAGACTAATGTGGTTACTGTGCAAATTAGAGACAATGGACAAAATTGACAGTGAGGATGAAGAGAAATCAGCTGAAAGCAGCAGCTATGCATTATAAAATCTACAGGCCTTCACTCCATTTTAAAAATGGACCTCAAATGTGGTATTTTCCCTTCATACTTTTTTGGTATGACCAAGTTGACATAGTGAGATTAGCAATATGGCCTTTTTTCTTAAGTACGAGTTTATTCTAGAATTCAGACAAGAGCTGACACAGACAATTTCTGTATAAAATAACCCAAACATGGCCCTTTTAAAATGTTTAACCCCACTGTATTAGGAAGAAAAATACATTCATTCGAAAATCCAAGAACTCAGTTAAGAAATATGAATTACAGGTTTGACTTTCTGTGAAGCTATGGACATGACAATTAACCTCTCAAAGCGATGGTTTTCTCATTTATAAAAAGAGGAAATTAAACTAGATAATCTAAAACTTCTGAAAGTTCTAAAATGCTGATCACACTGATACATCTTTAATGTATCATCTATTTTAACATTCTAAATGAGAAAAATCCATCAAAAACAGGCAGAGACTATTATACCTATTATTTACCTTTATGTATCTTCTACATGTACCTACATTTGTTTAAGGAGCTCAAGACATATATCAAGACAAGGAGTCACCAACTACACATAGGAAACCTTAACGCAAAACTGAAACTCACTGTCAGCCATTTCACTTTCAATTACTAAGAATTTTTCAAATTCATATCCAAAAAGGAGCATTCTTTTATTAGAATGACTCAAAAGACTAAATTAATGTCTGCAAATTGAATACTAGTAGTGTCGAGTTTAATAGTTTTCAGACATAAGACTATCCTATGTGATTACGTTTGAACCTCTGACTGACAAAAGAATCTTTTAAGCAATACTCCTTTATCAATCAAACCAAAAAGCGTTTCAACCTTGAAAAATATGGTCTTAAGATTTTTAAGCATAAGCTCATATACTGACTTTTAAATAACTGCTGAAAAACTATATGACAAATTCTTGCTCATACTAAGTTCAGAAATATTCTGAACTTTTTTCTCTGCTTCAAGACTAACTTTTAATACTGGTTTAAGAGGGGGAAAAAGATAGTTGGATTAAAACATCCTTCCTTCAAAACAAAAACACAGAATAATGTTTTTATTAATGGTGAAAAACCCAGATGTAAAGTCTGCATTTCCAATCTATTAAAAAATTTACACAACATAATAGAGCATAAGTTAAAGTTACATTTCAAGAGAATTATTCAAGTCATGCTAACATTTTGTAAATTGTCGTATTAAACTATAAGCAGAGGCTTAGGTTTATTTACATTACTTCTTCCAATGTTACTTCTTCCAGTGTTAGTTCCAAAAACTTGAACAATTTTGTTATATAATGCACTATACACACCAGAATTTCTTTTACCAATGTGACTTTTTTCTTGTTCCCTAAAAGAGCATTATGCATTTTTCTGAGTTAATGAAAATAAAATCTGGAAAGAACTGAATTGGATTTTACCATGATCATAGTGTAAACTCCTTTACTATACAAATGTGTATCACAATTTAAACCATTACTAAAATCTTTTCGTTCTTGGTATCAATGAACAAAAAACTAATCCTGCTACAAAACCACATGAGATGTGGGTTTTTACTGTAAAGCCAAAAATCTCAACTAAACACTTGGTCCAAGAAAGAATGCTTATATTGAGATTTTTCTTACTTATGTAACATAGTGATTTAAACTAATTCTTTCAGATCCAAAGGGTTTTTTAAAACATAGTTTTTAAAATAAACTGGTGTCACTCTACTAAAATTTTATTCTAATCAAACAAATTTCACTCAAGAAGGAAGTGTATTTGAATCAAGAACTTTATTAGAAGGGGAAATAATCAAAAAGAACTAGTAGAAGCAGGAATTAAATTATCTGGTTTTGTTGTATTCAAGTACAATTCAGAGCAGAATTTTTATTTTCTCAAATATTGGCTACTAAAAAAGGAAGCTGTATAAATCCCCCCAAAATTTTTTAATACATTTAAAAAATTCCAGATCCAATTATCTTACAAAAAGTTGGCACGATTGAAAAAAAAAAAGATTTGTTTTGAAAGGCCATTGTTCAAATAAGAAAACCAGATGTGCTTTCCCCAAATATAGCTGGTAAAATAACCCCAAGGACCACCAGTATAACAAACAGAGTGTATGTCCATAAAACAAAAAGCAATTATAGAATCTCACATTCCAAAAATAGCGTTCAGGTACAACTGGGAATTCATAAGAAAAGTTTACAAACAACTGAATACCATGGGGATCTGTTCAATTAAACAAGAGAAAAACTATTTACAGTTACAATCCTTTACATTTGTATGGTACTTTGTAATTCTCATGATTCTTTGTGATAAAACAATGCATAAAGTTGTGCTTTTTCTTCCCAAATGTAATTAACATACACATACACACACACACACACACACACACACAAACACACACAACGTACTTTGGTCCTAGAATTCATAAATCAACCATGCCAATTACAACACAGTACACAGAACAGTAAGTAGCACTTGGAATCTTACTAATGTCATTGTGACTGATACTGTTTTCTCAGAAATGTTCCGTTATGATCCAAAATACTCTCTTTCACGTAAGTTTGACCATCTTTAAAGTTAACCCGGACAGGCAAATCCTGGCTGGTTCTTTAACTCTGGGGGGGGGGGGGGGGAATCCCTGCCAGGATAGGCTGTGAGGCGACAATTGGTTTAAACCTACCCTTGGCAGGCAGCGAGCTGGTTCCACCTGTCCTGCAGTACGAGCCCATCTGCCCTCCAAGGAAGGACAGCAGTTCTCATGACATTATCTAGCTCTTCTCCTAAAAGAACAATCGTCAGGGGTTCCTACACGACCCTTCAACTCCCAGGAAAACAAAGGTTCAGGCCCTGCTGTGTCACTCGGCATTGCGTTCTGGATAATCTAGGTGCACGACAAACCCCAGCACACAATCACTGGCAGAGGATGGAGTGCGGGACGTAATACGGGGGGGCTGGGGAGGAGGCGGAGAAGAACACGAGAACTAGGCGAACTCTGAAGTTCTGCGGGCAAAACGCGGTCCTACATTCGAGGGAAGGTACGGAATTGAGAATGTGAGAAAGCGAAATCAAGGGATGGGGAAAAAGCGTCAAGAAGTGGCCGAGTGTACCACACGGACCGGAGGGACTCCTGGCCCCCGGAGCAGAGGTGCCCAGCGAGTCAAACCCGGGAGGCAGACCAAGACCCCGGCGCTCGGCCGCCCGACGGGCTCACCCGCGAGGTTTCAAACCGCCGCCCCCGGGAGGCGCTCAGCCGATTGGAAGTTCCACAACGACCGTCACCAGCCCAGGGCCAGAGCGGCAACTCCTCGGCGGAGCTCCCCAGCCCTCCGCGTCTCCCCAGGAGACCAGATCCCACCAACTCCACTCCAACCGCGGTCCCAACTCCAGTCCCGCCGCCGGCTCCGAGCACGCGGAGAGCGCCCTCCCGGACGGGACCGACGCCCCCCGACCCGGCTGCGCCGCGAGAGTTGGAGGGGCGCGACGGGGCCGCGTGGGGAGCAGGCAGAACCCGGGTTCGTACCCTCGGCCCCGCGACCACGTCCGCCTCGCCCCTCCGGCACGGCCCGATTGGGCTCCGACCCACCCATCCCGCGCGGTCGCGGGCAGGGCGAGGACCCGAGCGATCCTACTCCCCCGCCCCTGCTCTTACCCATCTTTCCGTCTCGCCTTGTAGACGTGCCCGTAGGTGCCGCGTCCCACTTTGCACCCTTCGTACTCAAACAAATCCTCCACCCGCTCCCGCTCCGCCGCCAGCTTCGCCTTGAAATCATAATCCATTGTCTGCTTCCCCCATAGAGGCACCGGGACGCGGGGGCCGCCGCCGCTCAGTCCCTCCTCCTCCTCCTCCCCCCGCGACCGCCGCTCCACTTCTCCAACAGCCGCCTCTCGGGCGCGCGCGCGCGCCGCCCGCCGCCCCGCGGTCTGCCTTCAGCAAGGGACTCGTCGGCGGCCACGGCAGCCACCTTCTCCACCTCCTCCTCCTCCTCCTCCTCCGCGGCGGCAGCGGCGGCGGCGGCGGCTCCCGCAGGCAGCCCCAGTCCCGCCTCCCCCCTTCATTTCCTTGTTTTGGAACCTGGTGGGCCGCGCCGCTGATTCCTCGAGCTCATTAACAAACCAACCCGCCCGCCCTGAAATCGCGAAGGCTCCTGGGAAATGTAGTTCTCCAGGCCTCAGGAAGACTAGCCGTTTTGCCAGAGTAAGAAATACAGTTCCCACGTTGCCCTGGGCCGCTTCAGCCTCGCCCACTCAGGGCAAGCACGCCTGCGCAATGGAGCTGCCCCTCCCCCTCAGGTAGCTCTGGACCGCCAGTTCCTGTGAAGGTAGAAAGCTCAAAGTTACAGTGTGTTTTCTGTGAGCCCTTGAGAGCTGATAGAAGCACCTTGTTTTGGCGTGAAGGAGGCACGCCAGTTCAGATACCCCCAGGCGAGAAAGCATTTAGCAAGCGCTTGCCCTGGAGTTTGCTCTAGTGGTTTGAGAGAAGACTGCGGTTGGGACAGTTGTATTGTGGAGTGTTTGTTTTTTATGGCAATTGGTCCGCCTGTTGCCCCGCCCCCACCCAGCCGGCCATTGGCGGAGACTAGAGAATGACGTTCTCGTTGGTGCGTGGGTATCCCCAGGCTTTGGCTTCTTTCCCGCTCTTGATTGGTGATTGGATGTACTCCGTTCTTCCTGATAGGTTAATCCTTTTTCTTTACGATGCAAAAACCGTATTTCAAATGCTCAGCTCTCCAGTTTCCTAGTTCTACCGCCGGTCCTAGAAGAACGTGAAGCTTCTGAGCACTTAACAGCCAGTCATCCATTTCTTGGCGCTTTGTGCGGTTTTTACGTTCAAGCTTTGGCCATCTAAGTGTCTGGAGGATGTAGCGTTTTAAAACATATCATTTGAGTTGGAATGTGTAGTTTTTGTTAACGTTTACGTATGAACGTGAGGTGCGCATAGAGTATTTAAAGAAGCCTCGTTAATCAAGGTGAACGTTGACTGGTTACGCTGTTGCGTGCATAACGTGTGTCAGATAACTTGTAATACAAACTTAAACGTGATGCTGGGGTAGGATTTATATATCCCATTCAGTGGAAGCGCTAAGAAAGGTAATGTTCACTTCTGCCGGACACGGTAAGCTTTAAATAGTGACCTGCCTGCTAGGTTTTGGAAGAAACATAGAAAACTAAAAGGAGGGGGGGGGGGAGAATGGTTTATTTACATCAGCGCCTCAGGGAAACTGCCTCAGATTGTGAAGTCTGTCAAAAGTGCCTGAGTTTCTCTGATTTTCAGGCACTATGGTAAGCGCCAGAGATCCTAAGTGAAAATTGGCCTTTTCTCATCAGGGAACTAAAACCGATTGAAGAATTATACATGCAACCAAACGAGCAGGTATAACGAGCAGTGGTAGGCTAGGAGGACATTAGAAGAGTCCTTCACAAAGGAGGAAGGATTGAGCTAAAATTTAAACAATGATTAGAACCGTATTTCAGGACAAGTGGGAAAGTAGGGAGCAAGAGAAATGCAACTAGCTTGATCATTACGGATTGAGGCAGGAAAAGGGGATAGCTAAGAAGAGACTAGACAAAGAGAGGTCAAATTATGAAGAACAATATAGTTCAAGATTTCCTCATTTGGTAAGCAGTAAGAAACCTTTAAAATCTTGGGCTGTGAAGTAATGTAATCAGAGTTGTATATTCAAAAAATCCTGCTGACAATAGTGTTCAAAATATATTGACAGAAGGTGAAAACAGTAAAAAAGTAGTAGTAGTGATGAAATGCAAAAATCTGAACCAAGAAGTAGCAGGGCTGATTATGAGAAAAAGGCAAATACAACAATTCACAAATCAGGGCCTCCCTGGTGGCCCAGCGGTTGAGCGCTGTGCTGTGGAACTGTCAGCAGCACACAATGCGAGTTAGACACCCAGCCCAGGAGAATCCCACATGGTGCGGCAGACCTCTCCTGCCTCCCCCGCTGCTCCCCTCAGCAGTGTATTTCTGATCTGCCTGTTCTGCTCCCCACTCTGTCTCTGGTGAACCCTCTCGCCGTCCCACACCTCTGATCTGTACCCCAGCTTGTATGTATAAATAAATAAATCTTTAAAAAAAATTCACAAATCATATTCAGCAGGATCTGGTGATTAAATAAATGTGGAATTAAGGGACAGGAAATATACAGGATGACTTCCAAGTTGTTTACTTTAGCAACACGTAGAACTTTTGGAAAGCTAGGAATTAAAAAAATAGAAGCAATTTTTTTAAGACTAATTTATTTATGCATACAAGCTGGGGTGTAGGCCAGAGATGTGGGGAGTGAGAGGATTCACCAGAGACAGAGTGGAGAGCAGAGCAAACAGATTGACTGAAATACACTGCTGAGGGGAGGGCAGCAGGCCAGACAGGAGAGGTCTGCTGCGCCATGTGGGAAGCTTCCTGGCTGGGGAGCAAACTCATGCTGCAGTGGCTCTGGATAGCTTCATAGTGCTGCGACTTAACCCATTGTGCCACCAGGCAGGCCCAAAAGAGTAGAAGCAACTTTTAAGAGAAAAATGATGACTGTCACTAGGACATGTTGAATTTGAAGTGTCCATATGACATCAAGATAGAAATAACAGACTATTTTTACCTGTCAATAAGAAGTCTGACTGGAAAACAAAACAGAAGTCTGGCCTAAATGTGGAGATCATCAGTGTTCGTTTGTGCTATGTAAAGAATATTTTTGGGGTTGATTGTTATTTTTAAAGATGGGAGATTTGCATTCATTATAATCTCAATATAGCCCTACAAGTTCTCATATTACCATCTGACATATGAACAAGCAGAGCAGCTAACAAATTGCAGAGCTAGGGCTCGATGAACATGTACTAGGGAGTAAATGGAAAGTGAAAAAATATGGTGATAGAAAAAACAAAAATCAACTATATATTATGAAAACCTTAACTGAAACAAGTATGATCACCCTTTATTACCAAAGACATAGGGAAAAACTCTCCTATATCACAGTGGAAATATGTATTTGCAAAATATATATCAGAATATATTAGATTTTGATCTTGGCAATGTCTCTCAAAATCACATAGGCTTAGACCCAAGAAGATCATCTATGAACTTATCCGACAATTACACTCCTGTGATGGATGCTGTGATGTACCTCCTGGATCCCTGTTAGGAATATAGGACATACAGTACCCAGCAGCTAGGAGTGCTGCTACAGAGAGACTTCAGCTGTCAGTCCTCTTCAGAAATTATCTTCTCACCGAGGTCATGCCATTTTCCTAGAGCAACATACATCCAGTGCCTGATCAATGCAGGAATATAAAGGCCCAGTCCTTCTACCCCACTTCAAGACAACGCTGATGGGTTGATCTATCTTTAGAATCCCTGTGGAGTTGATGGAGGCCATTACTGAGAATGCATTGCACACCAACTTCTCAATCTCCCCCACTCTGCTTTCTTCCTTTCCCTTCCAGAGTTATCAACTCCAAGAGTAAGCTAATTGCATGTTAATCTCCATGTCAGGGTCTGCTTCCCCAAAAAAACAATTTGTAATATTTATTCCCTACATGTGCAAAATGACATACAGGGTTTTTCACTGAAAGTTGTAATAGGAAAGGACTGAAACTACAGAAATGTTCAGTAAAGGGGGCCTGGATAAATGGTTCACAGGTGACTTGGTGGTGGGAACTTTATGGGGACTACACCTGAGAGGAGAAATCAAACATTGTACAAAAATGAACAATGAAGTAAATATATATATGTAATTTTTTTTAATTCACCAGGAAACCCCCCCCCCAAAAAAAAAACATAGGACTAATGGAACTAAAGTATGGGTCACCAAGAGGACAAGATCCAAACACAGAAAAGAGTGGAAAGAGTTTCTTCAAAAGGCAGATGGGAACAGTAAGTTTAGTTCCACATGAAGAAAAAAGGACTGAAAAACTGAGACTCCTAACCTCAATATAACAATAAATAAATTTTGTTTTCTGTGTAATATGGAAAAAAGGATTTTTTAAAAAAAAAGCAAGGGGACAAGGGGAGAGAGGGCTTAAGGGAGGAATGATGGTTTTGTGTGAGTTTTGTTTTTGTTTTTTTGCAGATAAATGGAGTGAGAATGAGAACTAACATTGAATACTAGGCATTTTGTATGTTGGTTGACATGATCCTATAGTCACCCAATGAGGAAAGTATGCATTATCTCCATTTTACAGAGAAGAAAACTGAGACTCCAGAAGTATAACTTGTGTAGTATTACAGTTAGTGATAGAATTCTATCAGGCTATAAGCAGTTTAGGATTAACCCCAGACTTCTAGAGCAATAGAGGACATAGACTTCACTGACCAATATTAATAGTGCTGTTTATCATGATCAGATGATCCCAGTGAGACATGCTATCCTCTTCTTAAAACTCTACTTTGGTGCCTCCTTGGTGGCACAACAGGGTAAGTCTCAGCACTATGAAGTTATCCAGAGCCACTGCAGCACGAGTTTAATCCCTGGTCAGGGAGCTTCCCACATGGCACAGCAGACCTCTCCTGCCTCGCCCGCTGCTCCCCTCAGCAGTGTATTTCAGTTGATCTGCTTGTTCTGCTCCCCACTCTGTCTCTGGTGAATCCTCACACCACCCAGCACCTCTGGCCTACACCCCATTTCTTATATGCATAAATAAATCTACTTTGTACATACTGAAATTACTACCTCTGCTTTCTTTTCCTTCACTTTTGGTTGATATCAGTTATTAGATTCCCCTTCTCAGTGCCTGCAAGAGTCACAGGGCTTATGAAATACAGAAAAGTAATTGAGACTGCCATTCAGATATTCACTGTCTCTGTATTTCCAGGAGGATTTCCTTGCAATTGCTCTTTCCACTGAACCAACAACTGTTCTCTGGCCAGTCAGATTTTGCCATTAACGGCCTATAAATACCTGAGAACAAAGCTCTTTCTGATAAGGATGATCAAAGGACAGAGATTGTTGGGGTAAGATTCTGGTCTTTTCTGTACTGTCAGTGTCAGGGAACCTGAGGAAGGGAAATGGGAGGCAGTAGGATTAAAATTCAGACCACTCCCTCCCTCCTGGATGAAGATGCAAAGATTCCCACCTGCTGCTGATGGGATATGGAAAAAGTTTGATGCCTGTATCTGTTTCCTAGGACTTTTGTAACAAATTATCACAAACTGGTAGTTTAAAACAATAGGAAGTTATTCTCTCACAGTTCTGAGACCAGAATTCTGAAATCAAGGTGTCAGCAAGGTTAGTTCCGTCTGCAGACTTAAAAATAGAAAAAACAAGCCCCAAATGGAGTCCTTCATAATGGGCATCCATTCAGACTTAACTACCTTTTGCAGCTTCAAACTCTCCCAAAAGTATAACCCTAAACCAATCAATCTGGTGTTTCCTAATCAGCACCAGTTAGGTCATCTGCACAATAAGACACCCCTGCCTTTCCCTGAGGAAAGGTAGCTTTCCCTCAAATAAAATTTCCTTTTGCTAACAACTTTGCCCCTTACTCTTTCTGTCTATAAATAAACTGCATTTTGTGTAAAACCTTGCAGTATCTAAAGGGGTTGCTTCTCAATTCATTAATTGATTAATAAAACCAATGAGATCTCTACATTTGTGAATTTTGGTTTGTTGAAAAAAAAAAAAAACAGGACTAACAGGGAGAATCTGTTCCTTGCTTCTCTCCTAGCTTCTGGCAATGGCTGGTAATCCTTGGCATTCTGTGGTAGTATAACTCCAATCTCTGCCTCTGTCTCCACATGGCCATCTTCCATCTATATCTGTGTGTCCAAATTCCCTTCTTCTTACAAGGACATCAGTCATACTAGATTAGGCCTCACCCAAATCCAGTATAACCTCACCTGAACTTGTGTACATCTGCAAAGTTCTTATTCCCAAATAAGGTCACACTCTCAGGCTCGGGGTAGATGTGAAATGAAATTTGGAGAGATACTATTGAACCCAAGTCATTCCCCAAGTTTTGACACTCACTGAATGAGAGGGTATCCTGGAAATGGGAAGAAAATGATTCTTCCCCTCATCCCACACCACATACTGTAGGAGTGGGAAGGAATCTTTGGCATCTGCAGATTGGGCTTAATTCATTATATTTTCCTCTTCATGAAGAAGAGTCTAACTACAAGAATATTGTTAAAGCACCCTCACTTCACCTTTTTTGCCTTATTTCTCTATTAAAAAAAAACATGGTGAATAAATCTGATCCTTAAAAATTAGCCTAGTGTTTTCTGTGGACACATTATAAGATTTTTTGTTCTTTTTGCCAATTTTTATTATAATGTATACAAGGAAATGTAGAATATTGTCAGAGATACAGTAAATACAATGTGCTACAAAACAGCAAAAAGAAGCCTCACACTTGAGGTTATACTAATTTCAAAGAGAGATTATACTAATTTCAAAGAGAGCTTTTTTTTCCCATTCAGAAAAAAATTTTAATTTCTTCCAAACAGTAGCAAGACTAAATAGGAATTATGTTTGTCTGTTCGGCTTACTGTGTTTTCAGGAAAACATACAGAAAAAAAATTAAAAGCCTACAAATATGACTTTATCAATCAATCTTTCATTCTTTAAACTACTTAACACCAATATAGTATGAATTGTTCCCTGACCCCAAAAAGGAAGCCTACCTTGTTTTAAGCAAAAAACAAATAAATGATAATCACACTGATAGAAAGTCAAATCACTTGCCAGTAAGGAGTTTGCAAGTTTCATCTAAATATCAAAAATTCTAGTTTATTCATTGCAGATAGAAAACTAGAAGGAAAGAAAAGTGATAGTTTCAACAATTTTTCCAAGTCAGAAGAAAAGATAGGTGTGTCCGGCTCCCAGTGGATTACTCATAAGAACAACTGAACTGCAAATCTTGCAAGTCAGGTTCACTCACATGGGCTAGAAGTAGTAAGCAAAATCATGAATATTTTTTTTATTGCTTATGCCCTTAGTCATGACCAATTTTTAAGCTATGTGAAAGTCAAATTTTAATATGAAGATAAAATTTCTCTTACACAGTCTAATATTCTAGATTAGTGAAATCTATTGAAAAGATTTTCCAGGTTGTTTCTTCCAGGGTTTTTTTCTTCTTTTTTTGTATATATTTTTATTGTTATTTATGTCTTTTATTTTGTATTCCCCTTGGGTAACCCACCACCAATTCACCCATGATCCATCTCCGTGGTCCCTTGTGTTCTTTTCTACTCCATTTTGTGCCCTTATCCTCCCCCTCCCCCCACCCCAACCCCCACCCTCAACAGCTGAGTGTCTCTCTCCTATTTGGTTTCCTTATAGTCCTGTTCTCTTTCTTTCTGGCTTATTTCACTGAGTATGATCCCCTCTAATTCCATCCATGTCGCATGCAAATTGCATGTGTTTATCTTCTTTGAATGCTGAATAGTATTCCATGTTTCTTCCAGGGTTTAATGCTCAGCTCAGGATAATTTCCTTCAAGCAGTCTTCTCACACAGACTTTGATTTTTAATGATGCACACCTAAAACTTATTTAATGTGACAATGCAATATTACTTCAATTAAAAAAATGAAAGCATAATTGTGTCTTACAATAATTAAAAAATGAAAAAAAAATGACCATGCTCGTAACACTCAGTGAGACCTGCTTATACTTTCCTTATCTTGTGTATGTTTATGTATTTTTTCCAGATAGGCCTCCATGAGCAAGAATTAGATTGTTTGCTTTCCAGAATCCTACATTTGATTATTTTTTGTCTGGATATAAATTCCAAGTTAAAAATAATTTTTTCTCAGAACACTCAAGGCATTTCCCCCACTGTTTTGTAATATTCAGTGACTAAGGTATGTTATAGGTTGTTTTATATTTCCCATTAGAAATGTTCAGGCTCTATTCTTTAATCTCAGGGACATGGTAATTGCAAGGATGTGTCTGGGTCTCAGTGTTTTTAATTCATTTTGCTGTTATTTTTCTAATATCTTCCTTACCTCACTGCTCCATTTTGTTCTCTTTTGGGGTTATCTCATTAGTCAGCTGTTAGAATGTTTAGATTGATTCTAATGCCTCTTATCAGTTCTCTCAATCCTCAGAGGAGCTAACACTTACGTTAGGGTTCTTAGCATCAACTTTCTCCTAGAAAAATGACAGTCTGTTTAGGTTTTGTTCTACATGTCTAATGCCTTGGTTCTGTCAACTTTTTGCCTGAGGAAGGAATGAAACAGATCAGAAAGATCAACTATTTTATATGCAATTCTTCAATGAAAGTCCCAATTCTTCAATGAAAGTCCCAATTCTTCAATGAAAGTCCCAAGTCTTTTGCTAAACTTCCTTGCATGCCAACCCCAGCAGTCCCAGAACTTCTCAAAGGTCCTTGGCAGAATAGCAACTTTTCTCCCAAGTTGTAATTGAGGCCTGCAGCTTTGTCTTTTCTTATCTCTCAAAAAAGATATAGTTATATTTTAAGAGCTTCTTTTTAGAGTCTCTTCACTAATACTTTATTCCTCATTGTACTTCTGAATCTTTACTTCAGCATTACCTTGAGAAACAGGAAGGAAGCATGTGTTCAGCTTACTCACCTTTAAACAGAAGCAAGAATCATGTTACAAGGGCAAAGTCCATGTCTATTTTATTTACCAATAAATCTCCACTGCCTAGTATGTAGTGTTCCTTAGCCACTCAATGATTTGAGAAATAAATGTTTCTGGTATCCCAGTGAATTTATCCAACTTCAGTATGATTTACCACCTATAGTAGCCAAGTGAACATGGCAAGAGAATTGGGGGTATAGCACCAGTTTGTCTTGTTTCGTTTTAATTTTTTTTTTTTAAAGATTTATTTTTTATTTATACATACAAGTTGGGGTACAGGCCAGAGGCGTGGGGCGGCGAGAGGGTTCACCAGAGACAGAGCGGGGAGCAGAACAGGCAGATCAGAAATACACTGCTGAAGGGAGCAGCGGGCAAGGCAGGAGAGGTTCGCCGTGCCATGTGGGATTCTCCCCGGCCGGGTGTCGAACTCGCGTTGCCGCTGCCAACAGCTCCACAGCGCAACGCTTAACCACTGCGCCACCGGGGAGGCCCCGTTTCGTTTTAATTTTTGATAGATTACTCTTTAGAGCAGCTCTAGGTATGCAACAAAATTGCAAGGAAGGCATAGAGATGTCCCAGACCCTCCCTGTCCTCACAAATATGTATTCTCATCCATTAGCAAAATATATAACCCTAGTTTTAATGATGCAAAAATAATCTAGAGAAATTAAACAAATATGATCTTACCCACCAAGAAAAAAAAAAGCTATAATAGCCTAATTTCAAAAACTAGTTAAATTGAAATTGAGGCTGGAAGCCACTGTCAGTGAAGTAGATCTGGAGAAAGATTAGAATGTGCCTGATAAAGTAGTCTCAGACATAGTTTGCTTAATATCCCATTCACCTAGTTGATAGTGATTAATAAGTAGTAGTTAGTCCATATGCTTATAAACTTTTATAAAACTGTCACCAAGATGCAGATTTTTGTGAAAACCCTTACCAGGAAGATCATCACTCTCCAGGCTAAAACCTCAGAGACAACTGAAAACGTAAAGGTCAATGTCCAGGATTAGGAAGAATTCCTCCTGGTCAATAAAAACTGATCTTTGCTGTCAAACAACTGGAAAATGGGCATATTTTGATTACGACATTCAAAAGGAATCTACATTTCATCTCATGTCGAGACTTTGCGGTGGTGCTAAAAACAAAGACATCTTTGACTACTCCCAAGAGGAATAAGCATAGGAGAAGAAAGGTTAAGTGACTGTTCTGAAATACTATAAGGTGGATGAGAATGGCAAAATCAGTCTCCATTTGTCAGGAGTGCCCTTCAAATGAATACAGTGCAGGTGTTTTTATGGTCAACCACTCTGACAGACAATATTGTGGCAAGCGTTGTCTTACCTATTGCCTCAATAAGAAGGTATGCATAATAATGGTATATGGACTAATAAAAGATGTATATTAAAAAAAATAAACAAATGATTGCCACTTGATTTTCACTAGAGTTAGGGAAATTGGACAATATTACACATTCTCAGTGGGAAACTAAGTTGATAAAAATTTCTTGAATTCAGTCTGGCAATGTGAATTTAAAAATTAAATATAGGGCCTCCTGGTGGTGCCAGGGGTTAATTCTCAGCACTATGAAGCTATCACCACCCAGCCAGCCACTGCAGCACCAGTTTGATTCCCTAGCCAGGGAGCTGACCCACATGGCGAAGCAGACCTCTCCTGTCTCTCCTGTTGCTCCTCTCAGCAGTGTATTTCAGTCCGTCCACCTGTTTTGCTCCCCACTCTGTCTCTGGTGAATCCTCTCACCCCGTCCCCACACACACACCTCTGGACTGACTACACCCCAGCTCTTGTATGCATAAATAAATAAATCTTTTTTAAAAATTAATTAATTAAATATAAGGGCCTCCCTGGTGGCACAGGGGTTAAAGTCAAGATAGCAAGCTCTTGCCAGCCACTGCAGCATGGTTTCGATCCCTGGCCAGGGAGCTAACGCACATGGCACAGCAGCCCTCTCCTGTCTCCCCTGCTGCTTCCCTCAGCAGTATATTTCAGTCCGTCCACCTGTTTTGCTCCCTACTCTGTCTCTGGTGAATCCTCTCATCCCCTGCACCTCTAGCCTACACCCCAGGTCTTCTATGCATAAATAAAAATAACTCTTTTTTAAAAATTAAATATATTTAATATCCCCTGTGACCTAACAGTTCCTCTTTTGAACTCTGAAGAAAGTATTTGGGCAGTTGTGTAAAGTATTCGGGCAGTTGTGTTTGTACTGTATAAACAGTTTAAATATTAAACAGTTTAAACCATAGTTTATTCCTTCAGTGGATTACACTGTAACCATTTAAAAGAATAGTATAGATGTAGTTTGAATTAATAGAGGGGGATAACCATTAATATTATCCAGTAAAAAATCATATAGATAATGGATAACTTATTTAAATGTTTATCATTTTAGGATATTTCCTGTATACTTGGAAGAAACCCAGTAAAACTTAGTAACTCACCAACATGGTTTAAGTCAACTTAAATAACTTCAGTTAAAGACAAAGAATGCTGGGAGGAGGGAATGTCAAACATGGAAGGTCACCAGGAAAGGCATAGTAAACAAGAACATGAGGATTGTGCAGACTTAAGTTGCTGCCTTCTCCACTGATGAGAATTAAAGAAATTTTGTCTTCCAAGAAGAGTTTAAAAGATTAGGTCTTCCTCTGGATACAAGTAAACATCTCTTACAAAAGGGTAAACTCCACTCCGCCTTCAGAGTCCTCCTATGAAATAATCCTTAAGCCAAAGAGACATTTTTTAGCACACCCCCCACTCCCCACCAACACTCCCAAATATTTTCAAATATTTTTACCACTCATTTTTATTTCAAACTTTTAGGAAATTTCTGTAGTAATATTTTCATTTTATAATCATAAGAAAACATATGATATCTACTAGCTTAATTTTTAGGGTTTTAAATCTATATTACCCTCAGTAATATGTATATACATATAGTGGGACGCGCAAGTTGATAATATTTGTAGACTGGTAAAGAATTAGCTCCTATTGGTAGGAGGTTTTAGTCCAGTTATTTACATGTCTTCTATACAAATTAGAAGAATTGGGCCTCCCTCGTGGCCTAGGGGTTCAGTCTCAGGGCTACCACTGAAGGCCTCAGCAAAGTGGTCTGACTTTGATCCCCAGCCAGGGACTGACCCACATGGCACAGCAGACCTCTCCTGTTTCACCTGCTGCTCCCCTCAGCAGTGTATTTTAGTAGATCTGCCTGCTCTGCACCCCAGTCTGTCTCTGGTGAATCCTCTCAACCCCTGAACCTCTGCCCTCGCCCCCCATTCTTCTATGCAAAAATAAATAAAATAAAAATCTTACAATAAAGATATAATTCTTTTAAAAAATTAGAATAATTCTGGAGTTTTACCAACCCCACATCTGATACATAAAATACTCTTCTAATTATGTAAATTAAGTTTTCTAAGAATGAAAGACAATCCAGTTCTAGAGAGTTTATTTAGAAATTTTCTTTCAGTCTCTGCTGGTTTTAGCAATTAAAGAGGGTAAAAAAATTCAGCCTATATTTCAACTATATTTAGTTTATAAGTATAAAGATCCAGTAACCCCTTAAAAGTCTCATTTTCTTTATCTATCTTAATAACTGCTTTCCAATTGCACTATTAAAATATATCTTATTAAATTGTTTGATGCTTTTTGGCAAGGAACTATCAACATATTCTTTTTGTACCATAATACCAAGAAAACTGAAATAATTTCCTTATGTAGTTTACTGAGTATTTGTTATAAGACCCCTAGACCTAGACTTTGTTAATTTAATTGTCCTGTTATTGACCCCCCAAGCTGAAAGAAATTCAGCCAATCAATGGGGAACAGATCCTCCACCCTGCAGAGGATTTCTGTTTCCTGCAATGGCTCCAGAACCAGCTGAAACCTGATTGTGGGCCACAGTTTGAGCTGCAAGTTTTCAGAGTGTGTTAATACTACAGTGATTCAGGTAGTGCTTACCTTAAATTTCAGGAGGCCATTAAAAGAGGCATGCTTATTTATTTGGGATCAAAGGATTATAAGTTGGGGTGCACAGTTTCAGATAAAAAACTTGAAATGTGCCCCAAGGAGGGACAAAGCTTGGGGTTTCTAGGGGAAGAAAAGAGAAAGAGGAAGTGTTTAAAGGAAAGGGCTGTTTGTTGTTAATAAGATTGAACTATTCCTGACTATACACAATTGCTTACTGATTCTCTGGAAAGGATAAAAAGGGAAGTGACTGATTCTGTAACAGGGTGGTGCCCAGGGGAGGTTCCAGGTTCCCTGACCTACCCAAGGGAGGGTGGAACTGAGCAGGACAGATAAGCTAGAGAGAGGACACTGGAAAAGGAAGGAAGCAGAATGAAGAGGCACAAGGAGCAGAGAGACAGGTAAAGAAGCTGCATTATCCTGGACTGACTGAAACGGATGTGGGTGAGAGACCCACGGGGAGCTTAACAGTGGCAACACTGATCTTGGTTTTGATTTTGCTCTTTTCCTCACAGAGTTGTCTGACTGTTTCTGACTCTTTTTTTATGGGTCCCCACTGGAAGGTGCTTTAAAATTGTTGCAGACGTTCGGTCCTTGCTTTGGGCCAATCCCATTTGGGTGTACTTTTACCCACAAGGTGATGAGTAGGTTTGGGTACTTGATTTGAAAACAATATTCTCTGTCTTTTACACTAATTGTATTAAAGTTTCTTTCCACTAAAGTTCTTATATGTTTTGTCTTGACATGGCGGATGGCAGAACCTATTTGAGCAGGCAAGTTTGGGGCTTCTGAGGTGCCACACTCCCTGCCCTGTAACAATTATATCCTCCAAATAATAGTTCATAATTATCAATTACCTTGATATTGATGACTTTTCAAACAATTTGCTTCATTTCTTTGCTTTTTGGCCCAGTTCAAATCTCTTTAGCATGATTCAAAACAGACAGGTAATGTTAACAGGAGCTCTCTCACTGGTTCTAGTTCCTGGTCTGGACAATCTCCCCAACAAATGCAAACAAAAGGGCCTTTGGTTTACTAAAAAAAGAAAAGAAAAGAATTTATTCTAACCAACAGGGTAAAGGGAGAGGGAAAGTTAGCAAGGGAGAAGGAAAGGGAGAAGGTACAGTTACCAAACTATAGTATCCTCTTGATGGGGTGTCTCCCTTCCACAGTAGCTCAGATTTAAAAATGAGGGAACCCACATGCACCACTACCTATTAAAGCCCCACAAAGTGGTTTCTCAGCTTCACCCTCCTCCCCAGCAGCCCACCCCCACCCCCACCCCCAACCCCCAGGACATCAGGAGCATAGTTCAGATCAAGACACTGAAGTCCTCATCACTTCCTGCTTGGGAGTGTCCAGCCATCAGGGGGAAGAGTTCAGCCCCTTGTCTACACCTGGCCATTCTAACTGCGCAATTTCTCCTTAATGGTTCACACATTGTATTTTAAAGATGACTTAACAGATGTTAACTTTTCCTTAGTAGTTACTATTAGGAAGTTATGAAATTGCATACGTGCAACATTTCTAAAATTCCAATAATCGGGCCTCCCCGGTGGTGCAGCGGTTAAGCACTGCGCTGTGGAGCTGTCGGCAGCGGCGAGGCGAGTTCGATGCCCGGCCAGGGAGAATCCCACATGGTGCGGCAGACCTCTCCTGCCTCGCCCGCTGCTCCCCTCAGCAGTGTATTTCTGATCTGCCTGTTCTGCTCCCCGCTCTGTCTCTGGTGAACCCTCTCACCGCCCCACCCCTCTGGCCTGTACCCCAGCTTGTATGTATAAAAATAAAAAATAAATCTTTAAAAAAAAAAAAAATTCCAATAATCAACTAATGCAACTATGTGAGACCACCTACAGCTTAGAGAATCTTGAGGCCTTGCTTCCTATGATAGTAGCCTTGTGTGAAGTGGTATTACTCCTACAACAGATAATTCTTGAGATAAGTGAGGGGGCTTGGGGCAAGAATCCGGTTAACTAAAAAACCTTGTTTCCTGGTCATGTCAGCAAGTACATTCTCTTCCAAACCTACCAGCCTTATGGATGAATTAAGCATTCATAAAGGTGATTAACGTTACCCTAAGCTCCAGTTATTATTACCTCTCCTCCATTTCAGTCACCCTGGCAGTATGGCAGATTAAATACACAAAATGACCCTCACATAATTTTTTTTCTTTAGTTCTATTTAGAACACGAAAACATCTGTTCAAGTACATTTCTGACCAGCAAATATTTACGGAATACTCAGAAGCCAAAAACCAAGTGAAAGGAGGAATTTGGAGAGATAAACAAGCACTCAAGGAAGATTTTATAGGAAGTAGAAGACATCTGATCTCTAGGGACCTCGACTAGAGTTCTAATGAGAATGAAAGGGTGGAGACAGAAGACAAATCAAGAGTTCTGCTGAGTTAGGGAATCTAATAGGAAATCCCCACAGACACACATACAAGTTAGAATACAAAGATTTATACCCGCATAAAAAAAATTAAAAACATCTGCCCTTTATCAGAGAAAAGCAAACAAACTTACCTGTCCTAATCTTGACTCCATATAGAAGGGAGGAAAAAGCTATTTTAATATTATGGTTTGAAACAGAAGAATAGATTCATCTCCCAATTCAAGCTACCTATTGTCAGGAGACAGTTATTTATGAGTCTCTCAAGTTTCTTTTTTCTTCTCCTTTTTTTTTTTTTTTTTTGGTCAAGTTTCTGTACCTCTTGTGAACAGAGACATTACCTATTTCAGTTTTCGAACTATTTCTTTAACAGTTTGTAAAGCAAGCAGACTTGGAAGCTAACCAAGGTGTCTCCCTCTGGACTGCAAGGCAGATCTGCTTAGAAACTTGGAAATTAGCCACAATGTTTATCTCCAGAGAAAAAGGCTATTTACTGTCCATTATAAAACATAATGTTTTATATGTTCCATAATCCATATGTTCTGTAATGCCACCCACTGCATGTAGAGATGCTCATCTGTCCTGCTTTGTGTTGTCCTTTGGGGATTGGGACTTGGGGAACCAACATAAGTGCTTACACTTTGGCTACTGCTGCTGCTTTGAGTGATCAACTGTCTTTGGTCTCTGACCTCATCCTTGCAACTATGGTAGGTTAACTACAGCAGCGTGAGTGAGAGAATGAAGAGGCTATATTAAAAACAATGTCTAAAATTTTCCCGGAATTGGTGAAAAATATTTTATTGGTTTCCTAACGCTATATAATTACCTAAATAAATACCTATAGAATTATCTATATCTCTAAATAATTACCATAATTCAGTGGCTTAGAACAACATAACTTCATTATCTTATAGTTCTGTAGGCAAGAAGTTCAAACCAGGTCTCACTGGGCTAAAATCAAGATGCTGGCAGAGCCGCATTCCTTTCTAATCTCTAGAAAAGAAGTTTCCTTTCTCTTTTCAGCTTCTAAGGCTGCCTGCATTGCTGTTCATAGCCCTCTTCTTCCATCTTCAAAGACAGCAACAGCAAGTCAGGTTTTTCTTATTCCCTACTACTTCAGGCCTCTTCTACCTCCCTCTTCCACATTTAAGGACTTTTGTGATTATATTGGGTCCACTTGGATAATCCAAGATACTCTCCCTATTTTAAAGTCATCTGATTCCATCTGCAACCTTAATTCCTCTCTGTTCTGGGGGTTCCTCTTGGTTCCTCTCAGGTTCTGGGGGTTAGGATAATGGACAGCTTTGAGAGTCCACCATAGACACTAATCTTTATGTTCAAGAATCCAAATCAATTTTAAGCAGAATGTAGAGAACCCATGCTAAGTCAAAATCTATACCTACTTATGTCATAATGAAACCGAAGTATGACAAACATAAAGAGAAAACATGAAAACAGGGAGATTTTCTGCAAATGGACAATATTATGCTAATTAATAGTTTGCTTAACAGCTACAAGGAAAGTCAGAAAACAAAATAATACCTTCATTCTGTTGAAAAAAATTAATAATCAACCTGTTATTATTTATCAAAAAATTATATTTTAAAAACAAATGATAAAGTAATTTTCTAATTAAGTGTAAACTCAGAGAATTTTCCACCCAAAAATTCTTGGGACATTCTGGGCCTCTCTGGTGGCGCAGCAGTTGTGCGCTGCGCTGTGGAGCTGTCGGCAGCTCGCGATGCGAGTTCGGTGCCCAGCCGGGGAGAATCCCACATGGTGTGGCAGACCTCTCCTGCCTCGCCCGCTGCTCCCCTCAGCAGTGTATTTCTGATCTGCCTGTTCTGCTCCCCACTCTGTCTCTGGTGAAGCCTCTCGCCGCCCCCCACCTCTGGCCTGTACCCCAGCTTGTATGTATAAATAAATAAATCTTAAAAAAAAAATTCTTGGGACATTCTAAATGTAAGTTTTGCAGTTGAATGAAAGCACACTGTTGGGCCAGCAGGATGGCACTAGGCAGGTTTTCTGTGATTCATGCCCTCGGTAGCTTTTTAGGCTTTTTATTGGTTCCTGTAGAGGCAACCAGGTCCAGGGCAGGCAATGGGGCCCAGGGACCGTGAGGCTGGCAGGTCTCCCAGCTCCCGGTCAATCTTCACTCTCTCGGGCTCTCTGGCAATGTCTCATGGTCTCTCTACTATACTCCAAATGGTCCTCTGCTTCTCCTCTGTCTCTGCTGCTTCCCCTGCTTATAAGTCCCGTCTCTGGCCCAGGTGTGTCCACTCACGCATGCCCAAACCCGACTTCAGGTGCCTGATATCAGGCATGCGTGTAGGCCTGCAGAGATCCATCATTGAGGGGACGGGGAAAAAATCTCTTATTTACTCTACACACACAAGGATCTGAGATGCAAAAAGGACTGACACACCAAGAATCTGCAAAATATGCGTTAACCATACTTTTACAATATGGTGTTTAACAAGCAATACCAAAATCTCAGTGGCTTACAAGTGTTTATTTTCATGCCTTCTGATCTGTAGGCCCTCTGGGATTTTCTGAACTTCCCCCTGCAGGTTGGGCTCAGGTCTGCTCTTCTTGTCTAATTCTGGGAAAGACGGTAAAATAGGAAGGAACTACTGTTTAGATGTGTGTGTATTTTTGGTTCCCACGAGGATCATAAGTACATTGGATCATAAGTACAATGAGGAGGAACATACTCTATTCACTATTGAGTTTCTGCTAGCTAGTATCTGCTTAATACTTAAGAATTAACAAATTTTTGCTCAAGAAACATAAATCAGCCATTAGGAATTATAACTACACTTCATAACTGCCAAAGAGATCAATAATTGTTTGGTACTTAATAAGTGTTCAGTACACATTTTTAATCATATTAATGGAGAGAGAAAATAGAAAGCAAAAGGAGGGAGGGAATGAGATTTGATAGATTTCTTAAGTAAACATATCTAAAACCAACTGTACTTACTTATTAAATCTAAATTCACTTGACCTGTGGTTAATAAAGTGATTTTCTATTGTGAAGCCTTTTAAAATAGTGTCTTTGTATTTAAGAAAGAGATATTTTTAATTCATCGGTTATTCATCTGCTTTTGTAGTTTGACTTTAAATGTTTTTTAAAGTTTTATGAGATGTTCTGTAGTTGGATTTTATAAGTTTACTTTGATACATGACCAGTTATACATGAAAGTCTCTTGAAATTAAAAAAATGTTTGAAAATCTTATTTTAATTTTCTTTAAATTAGGTTACTTTGGGGCAGTAGAGCTAAAAATACACTTCTCCAAAGAGGAAATGCAAATGGCCAATAGGTATATGAAAAAATGTTCAACATCAGTAGTAATCAGACAAATGCAAATCAATACCACAATGACATACCATCTTACACTATCGAGAATGGCACATATTAAAAAAATTAAAAGGAAACAACAAATGTTGGTGAAGATGTGGGGAAAAAGGAACTATCCTACACTGCTGGTGGGACTGCAAAATGGTCCAACCACTATGGAAAGCTGTGTGGAGTTTCCTCAAACTACTAAAAGCGGAGCTTCCATATGACCCAGCAATTCTACTCTTACTAATGTACCCAAAAGACACAAAAACATTAATTCAAAAGGATACCTGCACTCCTATGTTTATTGCAGCATTATTTACAACAGGTAAGATATGGAAACAACCCAGATGCCCAAAAACAGATGACTGGATCAAGAAGATGTGGTATATATACACAGCCAAATACTATTCAGCAATCAAAAAAGATAAACTCATGCAGTTTGCAGCAACATGGATGGAACTAGAAGGAATTGTGCTCAATGAAATAAACCAGAGGAAAAGGAAAAATATAGGAGGAATATAGGGGAACCAAATAGGGACCAGGAAAAAAATAATTATAATAAATTTAAAAACAAATTAACAGGCAACTATAAATCAAAGACACTCTGCAAGGGAAGGAGAGGAAAAGAGATCAAAACAGGGAAGGGAAGTACACAAGGGACTATGTAATGGTGCACGGGTGAACTTGTGGTGGGAATTTTATGGGGACTACACCTGAGAGGAGAAAGCATGCACTGTAGAAAAAGGGAGAATTATGTAAAATATATATAAAATCTTAAAAATTTACTTTTTGAAGTTTGGTATTTTTACAATCTGCAGACAATGGCTACATGATCCTTCAGGGAAGCATACAGTCTGTCTAGTCCTATTCCCTTCCTTTTATATTTCACAGGCATTGCCCCCTAATATACCTATTGTACTATTAATTCCTTTTTCTAGTTCCTGGAAGATGTGTCTGTAGGGATACTAACCACTTATTTCTTGTATGGTAAAGACTCTCAGGAAAGGAGTTGGGCATCAGGTTGCTCACTTAGTACAACATAAACAAAGTGAAATTGGCATACTGATATCCTTGGAGCTTGGGGTTTCATGGACTTAATAGGCCTCACTTTCAGTAAGCCTTACACTTAATTTCAACCTTTGAACTTGTGTTTTGTGAGGGAAATTTGATAGGATAATGAAGCATTCCAGCGAGGAATGAATATATTACTGGGAGAGAGAGAAGCAGCATATACAGCAAGGATGCAAACTCATGGGCTCAAGAGGTAGCCTGGGTGCTGAGCAACTGGTCCAGAAGCACTGCCCATTTACCTGTGCATGTGCACATGCCTGGCTGATGTCTGGCACTAGACCTGTGTTTATGATTGTGGTAGCAGCAGCACACAAGTAACAGAAGTAGCAGCATCTGCACAAATGCTAACTCTCCAACCTGAATACCCAGCAAGGAACTGCCAGCGCTCTGACAATAAGCACTAGCACCAAATTATGACAAAAAATCATACATGGATAGTGTCATAAAGCATCTCATAGTTACTAAAATTCTTTAGGATTTAAAAACTACCATAGCATTGCAAAGCGAATATTCACAGGATTACAAATAAAAACTGAATCTAAAGATCACATGTAGTGGGAAAGTACAGTATTTTCTTTTTTTTTTTTTTTAATTTTTTATTTATACATACAAGCTGGGGTACAGGCCAGAGGCATGGGGCGGCGAGAGGGTTCACCAGAGACAGAGCAGGTAGCAGAACAGGCAGATCAGAAATACACTGCTGAGGGGAGCAGCGGGCGAGGCAGGAGAGGTCTGCCACACCATGTGGGATTCTCCCCCGCCAGGCATCGAACTCACGTCGCTGCTGCCGACAGCTCCGCAGCGCAGCGTTTAACAGCTGCGCCACCGGGGAGGCCCCAGTATTTTCCTAAGAAGCTTCAGGTGAACAAATAATGAGGAACACGAATTTAGAACAAATTTTTCTTTTTAAATGAAGAGATAATAGAATGAATCTTGAATTGTATACAAATCACAAAGCCACTTTCAATTTCTTGGATGATTGTTAAAGTTACAGGAAAAATCAGGAAACATTAAAATCCCAGTGCATAAATTTACATTTAGAATTAAATTCAAACATACATACAACTGATGTATATGTTGAATAGTCACTTAAGAATCCAAGAGGCTACTAAAAAGGCAAAGCATGTTGATTCAATTCAAAGAATTGCAATTCAGGGAGCACAAATTCAGTTAGAAACCCAAAAGAAGAACACAGGTGGGGAGTTCTTCTAGCGAGAAAAGGAAACGAGACTGTGACTGAAGTAGTAGTCAGATGAAGGATTCATATGATAAAAACGATCATACAGAGAGGTCATAAAGCAAAAGTAGGTGAAGTTCAGTTTTATCAATTTTGTACTTAATAACACTGGTCAACAAATTTTTACAAAAGTCATGTTACTGAAATAAAATTAGTCATTTACTATCGATTTGAATGTGCTCAACATCAATATGACAGTTAAATTCTAATTTTGGCTTTAGTTTTTTTGTAATCTGCAATAAATAGATGTTTACATCATGAAATGCATGCCAATAGTAATAGGCCTACGGTTAATACCTGTAAAAAATCAAGTCATAGACTACTTCTTAGATTTCTCCGCTTGTCTCTTGTACAGCTATTCAGGAGCATCTCTGGGGAGTGTCCAGCATTAGTCAGCCAGCATCGTAGTGGGCCATTTTCCCTGGTATCTTTGTTCCATTGATGCGATATCTTGATGAAAATGTTCACCATATTCATCACTACTCATACCACAGTTTTCAGGGAAGAAATGCAGATGGGAATGAAGGAAATTGATCTTTAGAGACATATTGCAGCCAAGTTTCTGAGACTGCATCAGCATGTCTTCTACTAGTTCCTTGTAGTTTTCTGTCCTAACATTCCCAAGAAAGTTTTAGACACTAGGTGAAAAGCATTCCATGCTTGTTTCGCATCACCCTGTAGCAAGTTGTTGAACCGGTCATCTTTGAAGAGCTCTTGAATCTGAGGACCCACAAAAACTCCCTCTTTAATCTTTGCTTTGCTGAATCAGAGAAATTTTTCATGCAGGTATGGGAAAGCTGGCGAGGTCTGGTCCATGGCTTTCACGAAATTCTTCACCAAACCTACTTTGATATGAAGGGGTGGTAGCAGGATTTTGTGAGCCTCGACCAGAGCTGGGTGCTGGATATTCTTCTCTCCAGCTGCTACATTTTGTCTGCGAGTCCATTCCTTCTGCAAGTAGTGCAATTCACTTCCTCGGCTATCCCACTCACATAAGAAACACATGTATTTTGTATATACCTGCTGCAGTGCCATTAAAAGGGCAACTAGCTTCAAATCACCACAGACGTGCCAGCTGTACTTGTTATACTCAGTGGAATTCAGTAGCTGTTTTAAGTTATCGTATGTCTCTTTCATGTGGACAGCATGCGCTACTGGAATAGATGGAAGACAGTTTCCATTGTGCAAAAGCACTGCCTTAAGACTCAGTTTCAAAGAGTCTAGAAATAGTCTCCATTCTTGTGGGTCATGAGTGATTTCTAAGGCATTCATGGGGCCCTCAATATCGGAACAGAATACCAGAGTACTTTCCTTTCTGAAGAAAGGCTCCAACTGCCAGTGGTGCTTTCAATATAAAGTAATTGTGACATCTTCTTCTAGAAGATTCCGTTGTTGGCATCTTGATCGCAGCAATTCTGCCTTGTTCTTGGATAAGTCCAAATCACGAACCAGGTCACTGAGTTCTTCCTATGTTAGTCTGTGTGGGGTTGATGATGTACCACAGTGAAAATCTGGATCACTGCATGCTGACGGAACAGGAGAAGAACAGGTCAGCTCACCCTTGTCCTCATCAGATGAATCAAGAGAATATTCTGCTAGAGGTTCTAGAATAGGAAGTCCCTCACCATGTGGAACTGGTCTCAATGCAGACGGAATGTTTGGGTAGACTACTCTCGACTTCTTTTGCTTTGTTATTCTGCCGGAAAGAGGAAGAACCAAGCCGAAGTAACAGTCTTTTCTGTAGTTGCTTGGCTCTCTCCACACCATGGCGACTGCAAACAGCATTGATGGTCTTTTGCCATTTAACCACTGTGAAAGCTGTGTTGTACACGTAGCACAACATCTATGTGGGGCCCAAGGCTTGCCTTGGTCACCAACCTTGCATCCGAAGTAAAGATGATAAGCCTTCTTCACTTGAGAAGTGATACTTTTCTTCTGGTTGGCAAATGTCACTTCCCCACAAATACAGCAGAAATTGTCCACGCTATTAATGCGCTTTCGAGGCATTACTGTTCTGGATTGTGTTTCAATAGATAAAATAATAACAATTCTATGGAACAGTAGCTTAAACTGTCTCTCACAAAGTCTGAAATATTTTCAATGCTCAATCTTTCCAACAGGGCTTTATCTAGTGCACTGCTGACGTCAGCTTACTTCAGCAGCCGCCTGGCAGTAGTATTGCATTGCATCAGAAAATGATGCAATCAACTCTGGATGATGTGTGCATGATGGTATTATGCAATGTGATGCAATATTACGTCATTCCAGGCTGATTTAGGATGTTGTTGCAGTCGTACTGGATAAATTTACACGGTGAAGCATACAAAATGAATTATATGAAATATCTTCAAAATGAGAACTAATAAAAAATTTTCAGGGCTATATTCATGTTCAGCATACCAAGATACTACAGATTACGGCCTTTTTAAGTCAGTAACAATCTCACTGTTGACCAGTGTAATTGAAACTCAGGCTGTTCTCTTTTCCTGTTGGCGTCTTGCAGTGTTGGTGATTTGGCCCAGTCCAGAGATTTGGCCCAGTTTAAAAGGAACCATAGAGCAGCTTTTTCAGTAGTGTCTTATTCTGGCACTGTTTTGAAATGACCTCAGTGATGTCAACTTCAACAACACTCAAATTTTTAGGAAAATTTCTAAAATTTTTAGAAAAATTATTCCATGTGAATCATTAGCTCTAGGTAAATTAAAATATATATCTCAAAATAATTTATCATAAGTTTATGCCCATGTTATCAGTTTATAAAATACTCTTAATAATCTAGTAATATTACAGGGCAACCCCAGTGTGAAATTGGTTGGCCTGACTGTGGGTCCTCACCTCATGCTTAAAAGGGACTTATAATGAGACTCAACTGCAGGCACACATAAAAAGGTTTATAAGGGTTTATTTACAAAAAGGGGAAAATGAAGAAAGGAATGACTCAGGAAGAAAGAGAGAAATAAATTGGTGAATGCATCCTACCAGTTCCCTGAACTGGAACCCCAACAGCATGCTGAAAGCCAGAGAAAAACCAGGTGCCCCCAAGGCCCACATGTCTGGTTATGGACCAAACCTGGCTGCTTAATTCCACCCTCAGTTCCCAGCAGTCCTACCTTTGGTGGTGATGACATTATGGGATTTGTAGTCCTTGATGTCTTGGATCTCTTTGGTCTGGAGTAGGGGTGGTGGTCCATAAAACCTATTTGTGGAGTTTGTTTAGGACATCCTTTCCCCCCAGCAGTAAGGCACAGCACTTTAAAGATTCTTCTCAAATTTAAAAATTCTCAAAAATTTCCAGTCTGGCTGTTAGTCAAGTGCTGTCGCTTTTAATTATATTGCTTGGAAATAAAGTTGCTGGAAACAAATTCTGATGACTTACCAAATGAATTTGCAGACAAGCAAATAAAAAAATCTAGGAATCAATCATAATATCCTAGTAATATAGGATTATTTGTTATATTATGTAAAACTATGACACCAAAAATGTTTGGTAAAAGTACATTTATGTTGTAACTTGTTACAGATTCCAAGAGTTCTTTGTCTGGCTTTCACCAACTAGTACCCCACAAATTTTGAAAGAGCCAGTGGGTTTCAAGTAAGGAACATTTATTGTGGATCACACAATAGGAGAGAGGTGGCAAGTGCTCTGACTCATGCTCTGGGCCTGAGAGCTGTGGGGGTCCCGGTTTTATAGGGTTCATCACCAGGGTGGGGCAGTGGGAAGCCGCTGTGTTTTAGACTGGACTACACTGGAGCGTGCACAGACAGGTTATATGCTTCTTCATGCATTCCATGTCCCATTAGCATTTTAAGTCTACACTTAGGGATGTGCATTTTAGCATGCTATTGAGTCCTAGTTCACTTCTAGGTCTGTCTTCTGCTATCTACTCTCTGTGCAGCCACCACATTTCCACTGGTTCTGGAGCCATTGCAGAAAAGCAGAAAGCCTCTGCGGATGGAGGCGCTGTTTCTCACTGGTGATGGGCTGAATTCCTTTTAGACTGGGGGCTCAGTAAGAGGAAGGTCATAGTTCTACTAGAGAAACAGACTTCATAATAAGTAAAAATATAAACATCTATATATGAATTGTCCCCTTAAGCAATTGGGGAGGCTAACTTGGCACATCAGAAATCTGTAGGCCAGACCCTTAGGCTAAAAACTCAGGCAAAAACAGAAGCCGCGCCAATCTTTCTCGGGTATTTTGCTCTTGAGGTCGCCCAGCTGATTGAATGAGGATAATCATCCAATTAATGGTAATAATGGAAGATAATCTCCTTTATTTAAAATCTACTGATTGTAGAAATTAATCCCATTCCGCCTACGAAATTCCCAGCAGTAACACCTGGATTAGTGTTTGATTGAATAACAGCCTGTCCAAGATAACACATAAAACTAACCATTACAGCATAGGATGACCTCATGATTTCTCAAAATGTGATTTGTATTTGTTTGTGATGAAGGGTCTGAAAAGGCAAAGCTTTGAGAATTCAAGTACTGGCTAGCCTGGTGTTATAATGAAGATGACCACAAGAACTGAGAAGTAAGATTTCTTCTAGTTGAGCTGAAGAGTAAAAGTATTTTCAGTAAGGATAAGAAAATGTCAGGACACTAAGCCTCAGCTCAGTGAATAGGTAGAGAGATGAAGAAATCTTTTTAAGGAAAAGAACTGATCTCTTGCAACTCAAGACAAGTCCCCAATTTAATTTTGCAGATGACAGAATTATAACAGAACACATAATGTCACCACGTCTTTTTCATTAAAGATGGGAAGGAGGGAAAACTCTTGAGACTTGAGTTGTAGTTGATGGAAGCTTAGAATGGGAAAATTTAAATGGAAGCTCTCAATGGATAAAAATCAGCGGTGGGGGCTGGGGTGATTAACTAGTTTTTAAATCAGCTATGGAATTTTCCAGGAATCTTAGGTAGAGGCAGAAAGGATTATCAGTTACAGAAAACCAACACATCCAGTCTCCAAAGTAATAAATTCCACAATAATTTCATCAAAGGTCACTATTTAAAGATACTCTTACAGGACAACCCTGATATACAATGGGGTGCCTGACTGTGGGGTCTCACCCATGTGCTTAAAGAAGACTTATAATGGGCCTCCCCAGTGGCGTAGCGGTTGAGCGCTGCGCTGTGGAGCTGTCGGCAGCGGCGACGCGAGTTCAATGCCCGGCCAGGGAGAATCCCACATGGCACGGTAGACCTCTACTGCCTCGCCCGCTGCTCCCCTCAGCGGTGTATTTCTGATCTGCCTGTTCTGCTCCCCACTCTGTCTCTGGTGAACCCTCTTGCCGCACCACGCCTCTGGCCTGTACCCCAGCTTGTATGAATAAATAAATATTTTTTTAAAAATTCTTTAAAAAAAAAAAAGAGAACTTATAATAAGATCAATTGCAGGCACTCACAAAAAGGTTAAAAAAAGATTTACAAAAGGAAGGGAAATTAAAAAAAAAGAATAACTCAGGGACAAAAGAGAGGTGAGAGAGATATATCTGCAAATATGTCCTACCAGATCCGAAGAGCTGAAACCCCCAATGGCACGCTATAGTCCGGCTAGAAGCCAAGAGCCCCAAGGTCCACCAATCTGGTTATATACCAAACCTGGCTGCTTAACTTCACCCCTCAGTTCCCAGTAATCCTCTCTTCGATGATGATGATGATGATGGCATTAAGAGATTAGTAGCCCCTAGTGTCTTGGATCTCTCTGATCTGAGATGGGGTCCATGAACCTATCTGTGGAGTTTGTTGCAAACGTCCTTTTTCCCCACAACAATACCTCTGGCTTTTGTAAAACACAGAACTTGTCCCAAAACTGCATGCCTTGTGTCTATACGGTGGCTTTTTTTTCCTTTCTCTTTTTCCTAATAAACCTGTCCTTTTAAAATAGAGCCTTTTGGGCCCCCTGGTGGTGCAAGGGGTTAAGTTTCAGACTTTGAAGCTATCGAAGACACTACAGCATGAGTTCGACAGCACAAGTTCGATCCCCAGCCAGGGAGCTTCCCACATGGCGCAGCAGACCTCTCCTGTCTCACCTGTTGCTCCCCTTGTAACAGGGTGGTCCCTAGGAAAAGGGAGTGTTCCAGGTTCCCTGCCCCACCCAAGAGAGGGTGGAGCTGAGCAGGAGAGATAAGAAGCTGGAGAAGGAAGGAAGCAAGATGGAGAGCCAGAAGAGGCACAGGGACCAGAGAGGCATGTGAGGAAGCTGTATTGGCCTGGACTGATTGAAAGGGATGCGGTTGAGAGACCCATGGAGAGGTTAACAATGGCAATGTTGATCTGGATTTTGATTTTGTTCTTTTCCTCCCAGAATTGTCTGGCTGTTTCTGACCCTTTTTTCTATGGGTCCCTGCTGAAAAGAGTTTTACACTTGTGGCAGGCTTTCGGGCCCTGCTTTGGGCAAATCCCATTTAGGTGGGCTTTTACCCAAGAGGAGATGGGTAACATTAGGTGCTTGATTTAAAACTATATTCTCTGTCTTTTCTAACTGTATTAAAGTTTCTTTCCACTAATGTCTTACATGTTTTGTGTTGATGCGGCAGATGGAAGAACCTATTTAGATTGGGCAAGTTTGGGGGTTCTGGAGTGCCCCTCTCTCTGTCCTGTAACACCCTCAGCAGTGTATTTCATTAATCTGCCTGTTCTGTTCTCCTCTCTGTCTCTGGTGAATCCTCTCACCACTCCCATTCCTCTGGCTTACACCCCAGTTCTTATATGCATAAATAAATAAATCTTTTAAAAAAATAGAGCCTTTGCCTTTTTGTGTTTTTGCAAATGTCTTTTTCCTTAGTAAACTTGACATGTGCTGTTGAATAGGAAATTCTGCCAAAACCTTTCTCAGATGGTACCCAAGGATCCCACCCACTGAACGCCAACATCTGAACCCCATTGTGGATGGGTTTTTGTTTTTTTAAAGATTTGTTTATTTATGCATATAAGAGCTGGGGTGCAGGCCAGAGGTGTGGGGACGTGGGGTGAGAGGATTCACCAGAGACAGAGTGGGGAGCAGAACAAGCAGACTGAAACACTCCGCTGAGGGGAGCAGCAGGCGAGGCAGGAGAGGTCTGCTGTGCCATGTGGAAATCTCCCTGGTCAGGGATTGAACTCGTGTTGCAGTGGCTGCAGATAGCTTCATAGGCTGCAACTTAACCTGTTGCACCACCAGAGAGGCCCCAACTGAGTAAATTGAAAGATCTAATTAACTTTATTCAATAATTCTTGAATCAGACAATCTCCTATCTAGCAAATAGGAAGGAGTCCCTCAAAGAACTACAGAAAAAGAAAGGTTTTATCATTAACTAAGAATGCTAGTAACCAAACTCTTAGTTAACTGAGTTAACTGAAAAAAGAAATTAGATGTTTTCGTTTCTAAAGAACACTTACGTATTCTTTCTGTACACATAACGCACTTACATTAACTTAAGTCCAAATCTGTGAAGGTAGGTCAGTCACTCGTCAAAATATGTGCCTATTCCCTCTGCAATAGACTTCTTTTTTAAACTTTCAATTCTCTTCACAGTGGTGGTTATTTCAACTGACATATATTTTCATGAGGGGCCCTCTTGGCACAGTAGGCAGCGCATCAGTCTTGTAATCTGTAGGTCCAACATATATTTTCATGCACAGTTGTAGTCAAAATATGTTTTTTTCATTATTTCTGTGGAAAGGCAATGTGTTTTGAAATTTTCCTAATTAGGAAGAAATCAATAGCAATATTCTTGGATCCCAATTAAGATTCAATTAATCAGGATGTCCTGGGGAGACACCTGATAATCTACAAATCTGATAAATGTCCCAGCTACTAGAAATGTTTGGGAAAACTTTATATAGAGGAAAGGAACTCCTAAGTTCTACTTGCCCTTAACTTTCCTTAAGATTTATGTTCTTCAACTTCTTTGTCAGTCCCTTTCACAGAAATATGTAATCTTATCACTCCTTAGAAATTTAAGACATTATTTCACAATTTTAATATGGTCTATAGTGATGATTTTTAAATATAAAATGTTTTAGAACTATTATTAAAAATGTCAGTTCATGTTATACACTGTGTGATAATATCAATCACATATATATTCTGTTTGAGGGACTGCAATAAATATTATCCTGATACCCTGAGTTCAGAACTAATTGAGAGATAGGTAAAGAATAGGTATAAAGAGAACAATGATGTCTTCTTTATTGATGACAAAGTGTGTATTAGAGAATGTGACTTACACCTGTGGTCATGTGGGCTTCCTAATTCTGAAATCTTAAAAAAAGGCAGATTTGCACATCTTGTCACAACTAACACTGGAAAACCAGTGAGGGGAGGCTTGTCTCCCCCATAAGGTGGTACCCAGAGGCTCTTCACAGGTGCCAGCTCTAAAGTGCATGGAAGTAAGTGGGATACACAAAGACAGCTTTTTCCCCCAAATTCATTAACTGAATTATTTGCCTTTGTTGGAAGGCACAGGGGATAGTAGCTGGAATTGTGAGGTTAATGAAGTTTCTTCACAGAAAAGGAAACTTTCCCATTTCACAAGAGATCTATGCCATCTCAATTATTTTAAATTCATTATAGATTTTTTTTTAAGTGTAGATAGCTTGCTGATTTAAAAAAAATCTCTGGAAAGTTTTTGTCTTTAGAAGAAAATGTATATAAAATACAGGATGAAATTACAACTCATGTTATGGAGTCAAAAGTAGATGAAAAACAAACACTTGTTTTTCTGTCCTGATACATAAATTCGTGAATTTTGTCTTTTAAAAGATAAAGTAGTTTATTAAGTTATTTCAGGTTCCTTTTAAATTTTTTAAGATTTATTTTTATTTATTTATGCATACAGAACTGGGGTATAGGCCAGAGGTGCAGGTGATGAGAGGATTCACCAGAGATAGAATGTAGAGCAGAACAGGCAGATCTAATGAAATATACTGCTGAGCTGAGGGGAGCTGCAGGCAAGACAGGAGAGGTCTGCTGCGCCATGTGGGAAGCTCCCTGGCCAGGATCAAACTCATGATGCAGTGGCTGCCGATAGTTTCTTAGAGCTAAGACTTAACCCCTTGCGCTACCAGGGAGGTCCCCTATTTCAGGTGTTTTGATTTTATTGTTTTTTTTTAATATTATATAAGCTTTATTTATTTTTTTAATTGAGATAATGTTGGTTTACATTGTTGTTTCTATTTTTTCAGTTGTTTTGTTTTAAAATGCTATAAGAGGAAGGGTTTTAGGCTGCTATTTTTAAGCATTTCTCTGTGAAACTCATTGTACATATGAGTGGATTTTATTCCCAATTTAAAAGATGTCAAAACGTTTAATAAACAAGATAGTTCTCTAGTTAAACATTTTTAAATGCCAGAGACATCTTGATATGATGTATTGTGATGGCATATGAAATTCTGTGGGTTTTATTGGTGGGGATTTTTTGTTTGTTTGGTTTTTTTTGAGAATAGAAAGGCAGTTTTGTGTAATACCCTGCAAAGGAGCAGGGAATGAGACAGGAGATAGCATCTTCTCCAGATGAAATTTTGATTAGATGAATACAACTGAAGCTCATGGGACAGCACTGGAGGTTGATGCCCAGATTTGGTTCTGTAGTTTACTAACTGTATGACTTTGGCTAACTTCCTTAACTTTAGTTTTGCTATTGCTAAAGTGAAGATAATGACAATATTTATTTCTTAGAATTTATATTAGATAAAAGGTTTAGTATCTAACATCACTTCAGTTTATATAAATAAACTGCTCAATAAAAGTTAGCATTGTTCATGTATCTTAAGCATATTATCTTCACCAGAAAAAAGGAAAGTATCCTGGACATAGAATAGGATATAAATACGCAAGTGTAAATAATAGATGCAGTTTGCTTTAGGCAATGAAATGCTTTTTAAAACTGTATACATTGGATTATTTGAAGTCAAACTGATAGCTCCTTTATTAAAAGTGATTATTTAAAGTCACGCTGATAGCTCCTTTATTAAAAGTGAACTCTGGTGAATTCTTCTATACATGATGTATTACAAAATGTGTTATATTGTTTATCTGTAACCCAAAGTCATATCAAATAAAGTCTCATGATCTAGCCTTATCTTAAAATAAAATGAAACAATAGTAACTCCAGAGACAGTTGATTTTACTCTCTCTACATTTTTATTTTCATAGGAAACTTCTAAGGAAAACTCACAATATCATTATATTGATAAGAATCTCAATTTTATTATTTAAGACCTACCACAATGCCATAATAGACACAAGATGAATATTTTGTGTTGAATGATTGAATTAGTTAGTTGATTTAATTCATGAATAAATAAAGATCATACCTAAATCCAAGAGTGTTTTGGGGAAAAATAAGACTAGGAAAAAAATCATAGGCATAAGTAACCATATTGTTCTTGAACTACCTGACATTTGGAATTAATAAGTGAAGTTGGTAATTCTCTATTTTGTGTTTCTATGTCTGCATGATATTGTTATACACATATATATATGAAAGCCATATGTACTTACATACATATATATAACAAGCACAGGGATCAAGGTTATGTTGTCTGACAGGTCCACCCTACAGCTGTACCCCATATCACTTAGCAACACTTCCCTGTCACCCTCTTACCTCCTGCTCTAAGCCTGTGGAACTCAGCAGGAGAGAAAGAAAATCCAATGACTGAAACTTTATGTCCAGGAATTTTCAGAAGCTTTAGATGACTTTTGGTTTTGGATGGCGGTTTTTGTTTTTCTTTCTAACTTTTTTTTTAATTTAAAGATTAGAATATATACTTGTGTATTTTACTGCACAATGAAAGATACAGAACAGAAACATGTTTGACTGGAATAGGATTCTTTAGCAGTAGGGATGCCACACCTTAATTGCTAAAGGCATGGCTGTTGAGAAATGCCAACACTTGCCTTCTCACACTTCGGGTCACAGCCCCAAGAATGAAGCAACCTACTACTTCATACTGTAGACCTGAATTTAAATGAGTTATAACTATCTTTCATGTAGGTCAGCAAGGTTCATGAAAAGCAAGGTAAGTGAGTAAGGGATCTCTCCTCTCTATATAACTCTTTGGCTGTAAGCATAAATTAAAGGCCTCCCTGGTGGCCTAGGGGTTAAGTCTCAGCACTATCACCTCTATGGCCTAAGTTCCTCCAGAGAGCTGACTTAGATTGAGCAGCACACCTCTCCTGTCTTGTCCGCTGCTCTCCTTAGCTCAGCAGTGCATTTCAGTTAATCCTCCTGTTCTGCTCCCCACTCTGTCTCTGGTGAATACTCTCACCTCCCGCACCTCTGGCCTACACCCCAGTTCTTCTATTAATAAATAAATTAAAATAAAATAAAATTGAGCAGATAAAAAGATACTCCTTGGGTAGAATTATAATTTTGAGTGGATAAAACATAATTATTACCAACCTTTTTGGACAAAGTTAAACTAAAATTACTGCAACTTAAAAAAAAATTAAGTTGTGAAATATCCCTTGGATATTACTTTAATTTTACATTAGGTAACTTGAGTAATTTCCTCCTTATTTTTTTTTTCCTTAGGAAAACCTTATGTTCTTTTGAAGGCCAAGTGGTATTAATGGTAGATATGAAATAGGTTAACGAAATATCAGGAAATGGAAATGTTTCATTTTTTGCTTTAGTTATGAAACTAAATAAATAGTATAGTGACTTCTCTATTCAGAGTTAAGAATTAAATTGTTCTGTATCGTTAAACTCATATTTTAACTTTGAATTACCCAAGGCTAGAAATAATTTATTTTCTTTCATCTAAATTGATGATGATTTTGAGTTTTGGTCTACTTTGCCATCATAAGAATTTAACAACTTAAATAGTATGGCTGACATATATAAATTTATGGCTTTTATTATCTCAGAATTTAATTGAAAAGTTGGTAAGTTGTTGGCTATTGCAAGGCAACCCCCAGGCATCCCTGGAACTGAAGAGCAGGGGCAGTGCCAGAGAAGTTGCTCAGAGCTCAGACCCATTGCCCAGGGTTTCCAGGGGTGGGGGACAGGCATTTGAGCCCAGAACAATCACGGCCAGTATCCCCAACTGCATAAGAGATCGGCTGGTTCTGGAGGAAGGTTAAAATGAGATCTGCATCCTGAGTGAACAAGAAACTCTAGAGTTTGCTAGAAAGATTGGTATTGTTCCCATCAAGGAACCAGAACTGACGTGGCAGGTGAGGGAGGAAACCATGGCCCGACTGCCTGTGGCGTGGAAACCGTGCCAGGATATCACAGGTAATATTTACTACCTCAACTTTGCCAGTAGGAAGTCCCTATGGCAACAAGATCCACTTCTTGGATGGCTCCCTGCCATGAACCAGCAGTAAGCTAAATGGTGTCCTTAGCATGCCGGGCAGACTCAACACTCAGTAGCCACTGCTGCCCTTCACTTCCAAGACAAGGCAGTGCCTCCCCATCCCAGGAGTTTCCCCATTCCTGCCTACCTTTCCCTGGCCTGGATCTCAACTTCATTCCCTGCCTTACTCAGTTCTACACAATGGGCTTGGGCCCCAGTCTCACCTCCTCTTGGCAGACAACCACCTGGTAGCGAAGGTGCTTCCCCACTGTAGTCCCCTGGGCTACAGTGACAGGACAGCAGCAGCCCTGTCCTCTGAGAGCAGGCTGGGTTAGGTATTGGTCTGTGGAAAGCTCCACCTCCTGTTGCATCCCCATTCCCAAGTCCCTGAGGTGGCAGCACCAACTTTCAGGGCATGATGGAGGCCAACCAAAAACGGCTAGAACATTACAAGCACAAACCCAAGTCACATTTCCTCCTTCGTGCCCAACCCCATAGCCACTTGGGATCTCCTGCAGCTGGGACTACAGACTGTTAAGTGTTTCCTATTGAGACCCTGAACCTTGGGGGTGGGGGCACCCATTTGCCCTGAGTGCCTGAGGAGCTGCCTGCACTGTGTTTCCTCTGATAAAACATTCATCTGTTCCTTCAGAGCTGCTCACTCAGAAATTGGGAGAACCATGGTGGGGACAGGTGAAAGGACATGATGGTAGGATGTCCCCTGTGTGGCCATGTAACTATTTCAGGCTGAAGATGTGAACTTCTGTGAGCTTCTGCATGGATGTGGCAACACTGATGCATGACAGCTGAGGGACACTGGGGACATGGGCACCTTTAGGAGAATGGGGTGCTGTCAGAGAAGTTGCCTTCAAAAGCCAAGGGACTCTCTTGGGACCTGGAGGACACCACTTGGGGCTCCCACAGTGATTATATGTCTGGTCCTTAATTTACCAGAACAAAGCCATGGCAGTGTCTGTACCCTGGGACCAGGCCCTGCTCTCCAAAAACTTAGCCTTTCTAGGTCAGATCGTTTCCTTTCTTTTTTTATGTCCCCTTTCTTGAGCACTCTGTCTCCTTTTGACGACCTCAGGATTGGGCTCAGCTGCCCAGGGTTCTGTTGGAGGTTCCTGGGGCCACTGAAGTTTTGCTGCCTATCTTATGCTAGCCTGTACTGTCCTTAGGAGCACTCCCTCCCCCTTCCCTGGAGCTCCTCCCTAGAGTCATCCCTGTCAGTTTCTCAGGTCACAAGCACACAACTTTCCAGGGATCCAACAAGTCAAAAGATTGGGATGATCTCTTTCTGGATGCACTGGGGATTCTCACAGGAACTTGTTTCCTTCTCTCTTTTCCACCCTTGCCCCATCCCATCACCACCCCTTCTCAGAGATTGGAGACTTGTTCTGAGGAGAGTGAGGGCCTGGGTTAGTGCCTGGAATTGGCAGTGAGGGATCTTGTGCCAGGGCTCCTTGCATCCCCCTTCCTGAAGGGGAATGGGAGGGTTGGGGGGATGGGTTGGTGGTGACAGCAGGGGGTGTTCTTGACGTAATTTCATTGCTTAAATGAAACTTTTCTGTTTTTCTTGTCCTGAAAGCTATGGAATTGCCCTTGCCTCTCCAATGCATACAAAACAACCCTCCCCTCCCCCTACTTATTTCTTTGTCATGGAATAAAAAGCAAAGATCCAATCAGTGTTTTATTACATTCCTCTCCCAACCAGATAATTTTTAGGCATCTGTGCAGGAGATGCCTGCACTGTGTTTCCTCTTACAAAGCATTAATCTGTTCCCTCAGTGCTGCTCACTTGGAATTTGTAGCCACAGTGGCTACATGGTGGATAATTTTTTCTAGCACGGAAAAAAATATTATTATTTGGTTCATTCTTTGTACTTTTGGGAATAGTTCGAGTATTACAGCCAACTTGGTGGCAATCTTATATTTTTAACATCAATTAAATCTCTGTAGGTCCATTTTCTACAAAAAAGAAAGAAAAGTGTCACTGATAGAGGAAGCTGTTTAAAAACGTGTATGCTTGTGGTATAACCAAAGTACCAGGAACAATGTGATGTTTGCCCATGCAAAAAGTTATCTGCCTCACTATTGTTAACAATGAACTCTCCCCTACTTAAAACTTTTATTAAGTTTTATGTTCTATAGAATAAAATGTGTTAGTTGGGTTTATACTGAAACTTAGAAATTCCTAAAATCATGCATTTTGTGTATGGTCCTTTGAAGGGTCCTGATCTTCAGCTTTCACATAGTGCTAATTACACAGTAGACACAACAAAATTTTGCTAAACTGTAAATTATAGTTGTATTCGAACAATAATACTAATCTGGTTCTGTAAAAAATGTGAAGGTTAGATATGGTTACCTCTGAATGTATGGTTGAAAATTCTTTTTTATCATTTCTCAGCAGAAGTTTTCTCAAATAGAAATCCCATATCATATGACTTGTTAAAATAAAGTTTCAACAAGACAGTCAAAAAAACTCTATTCCTGGGCCTCCCTGGTGGTACAAGACATTAAGTCTCAGCATTATGAAGCTTCTTAGCATGAGTTCAATCCCCGGCCAGGGAGCTAACCCACATGGCACAGCAGACCTGTTGGTCTCGCCCGCTGCTCCCCTCAGCAGTAGATTTCAGTAGATCTGCCTGTTCTGCTCCCCACTCTGTCTCTGGTGAATCTTTTCACACCCTACCTCTGACTTACACCCCAGCTCTTGTATGCATAAATAAATAATAAAATCTTTTAAAAAAAAAAAAGAAAGAAAACTCCATTCCCACAAAAAAATGTATTCTTACGTTCTTAAAAAACAAAAAATGATATAAAGGGGATGTCTCAACTGACCTGTAGCAGTATTTTCAATGTCTGGGAGTGAGGAGCTGAAAATTTTATTGTGCAGTAAAGCATCAATTTAGTCAATTTCCAAAAGAGAATTTTATCTTGTTTTAGAACTTTAATTTACTGAGCATATTAGTTATGAATTTAAGTGGTAATGTTCTTCATTGAAAATTCTCCATTTTTGTTTTAGAATCCTGTCTCTCTAGCAGATAAATATCCATATTTGTTGATACCTTATTAATTAAATTCGTATGAGTTTTTGCAAAACTCCTGTTATTTTTAGATTTGTAAGAATCCTGAGAGCAAGGAAATAAATGAGAAATTTCTAAAAATGTCCCTGTATACTTAAAACACTGTTATTATATATATTAAATTGCAGAAGAACTGATGGTTAGGAACATGTGACCAAGATTTAATAGCTTTATTTTACAAGAGTTCTGAAACAACAACCAGCCATAATAAGTTTAATAACTTTATTAGACTTACTCATAAATTTCAGTTTGATATAACTATGAATTTTAAAATGGTATAAAATTATAAAGATTATTCATCACGTAGCCAGTTACCTGGTTTCTTCTAACATCTACTAGAACTGCTAAAGAGCAGACTAAGGCTTACAGAAAGTAATCCTTTAAACACCTCTGAATCCCCATAGCTAGAAGGATCTAAACATCTCTTCTGTACCACATTGTGAGGAACTATCTTCTCCACTCTGGTATTTCATTGCTCCTAACCAACTTAGATTTTTCAACTTTATGATGATGTGAGAGCAATAGATACCGCAATGATAATACTGTATCTAAACTTTGTATGGTATTCTACAGTTTTCAAATCACTTTTCTCACTTATAATCCAATACAGGGAAGATACGCTCTTGTGATGCTGGGCAGTTGCAGCTTCCTGTCAACATTTTTTACTTATATTTTCCATTTACAATAGATTTGTCAAGATATAATCCCATTGTAAGTCCAAGAAGATCTGTATATGAAAACTTACATATGTGCCTCGTTTTGAGATTGGGTTATCAAAATAAAAGACATGGTGTGTCAATCTAGTTGGCAGATAAAACCAACAAAGGAGCTATTAAGCAGTAAATTATGTGATCTTAATCATGAATACATTTGAAGTTTTCATAGGGTAGTAAGTGTGATGGGCAGATTCTAAAGTGGCCGTCAATGGTCCCCAATTCTTGGTATTCTTGCCCCGAGGAATCCTCTCTCTTTAACATGAGCAAAACTTGTGATTAGCTTCTTTTTTTTTTTTTAAAGATTTATTTATTTATACATACAAGCTGGGGTACAGGCCAGAGGCGTGGGGCGGCGAGAGGGTTCACCAGAGACAGAGTGGGGAGCAGAACAGGCAGATCAGAAATACACTGCTGAGGGGAGCAGCGGGTGAGGCAGAAGTCTGCGCTCCATGTGGGATTCTCCCACGTTCGCGTCGCCACAGCGCAGCGCTCATCCGCTGTGCCACCAGAGAGGCCCAAAACTTGTGATTAGCTTCTAACCTTCGCCTGCAGAGCATGGCCAAGGTGAAAAGGTGGTGGGCTGCTACCTCTGTGATTATGGTGTATTCTATTGTAATTTCTGTCTTAGTAGCAGGCTCTGTTTCTGACTTTGCTGAAACAAATTGCTTTGTTGTGAGTTGACCTATAATGAGACCCACAAGGCAAGGAATTGAAACCCAAAGTCTAACAGCTTGCAAGGAACTGAATTATGCCAAGAACCATATGAACAAAGAAGCAGATCTTTCCCAGTCAAACCTTGAGAAGGAATTGCAACATGGACCTGTACATTAGTTGTAGCAGAGGACATAGCTGAGCCACATGCAAACAAAAACCATGAGATAATTGTGTGGTTTGTAAGCTACTAAGTTTGTATGATTTGTTTTGCAGGTACATAACCATTACAGTGAGTATATGCTGGAATATTGTCTTACAGAATGTTATGTGGAATTATAACTTTAACTACTACTGGGAATTGAGTAAGATTTTAATAGTGCAGGGAATGGGGAGACTTTGAAGGAATGTCAGAAAATAAAGTTAGGTTGAAAGAATAGGATCTAGGGGGCTCCCTGGTGGCGCAAACGGGTTAAGTCACAGCCTATGAAGCTATCTGCAACCACTGCAGCATGAGTCCGATCCCCCGCCCGGGGGATTCCCACATGGCACAGCAGATCTCTCCTGCCTAGCTCGCTGCTCCCCTCAGCAGTGTACTTCAGTCGATCCATCTGTTGTGCTCCCCGCTCTTTCTCTGGTGAATCCTCTCACATCCCCACACCTCTCGCTTACACCCCAGTTCTTGTATGCATAAATAAATAAAAATCTTTTAAAAAAATAAAAGAAAAGAAAGAATAGGATCTATTAGGAGGGCACTTAAAAATTCATTTATTCACCGAATACTGACTCAATGCCAATCTCATGGCAAATAGTTTATGGGAGTAGGGTAGTGCTATAGAGCATTGAGCAAAGATAAAGAAATTCTTATGTAGCTTTAGATCTGAGAGGGCTGACACTCAACAAACAAGCAAACACAAGAGAGCATTAAGAATTATACAGAGAAGTAAAACAGAATAATGTGTTTAAAAGTGACTAGCTGACTATTGAAGATTAGGTGTAGAGGGACTGTAGATTGCCCCCACCCACATATCTCTCTTCTACATTTTAGTAATCCAGTCCTCCAAATTTTGACTATGTAACTAGCTATCTAAGTAGCAACCTATTTCTCAGCCACCCTTGAAGCTAAATGTGAACTTTATTTTTTTAAGTTTTATTTACATATTTTTTACATCATTTCTTATTTTTGTACAATGTTTGATTGTTTCCTCTCAGGCATAATCCTCATTAAATTATCACCACCAAGACACCCATGTACCATCACCCTAGTCTCTTGTGCTCTTCCCTCCCCCATTTTGATCCCTTTCCCTTTCCCTCCCCTTCTGAAAGTCTCTGATTTATAATTTGCCTGTGAGTTTTGTCTTTTTTTTTCTGATCCTTTGTATGGTTTCCCTATATTCCTACTATAAGTGAAACCATCGGATATTTTTCTTTTTCCTTCTGATATATTTCACTGAGCATAATTCCCTTCTAGCTCCATCCATGTTGCTGCAAATAGTTGAGTTTATCTTTTTTGATTGCTAAATAGTATTTCTCTCTCTCTCTCTCTCTCTCTGTGTGTGTGTGTGTGTGTGTGTGTGTGTGTGTGTGTGTGTGTGTGTACACCATATCTTCTTGAGCCATTCATCTGTTTTTGGGTATTTAGGTTGTTTCCATATCTTAGTTTTTGTAAATAGTGTTGCAACAAACATAGGGGTACAGTTATCCTTTTGATTTAGTGTTTTTGTGTCCTTTGGGTAGATTCCTAGGAGTAGGGTTAGGTCGTTGCTGGGTCATACGGTAGCTCCACTTATAGTAATTTGAGGTTCCTCCACACAGTTTTTCTAGTGGTTGGACCACTTTGCATTCCCACCAGCAGTGTTAACAGAGCTCCTTTTTCTCCGCATCCTTGCCAACATTTGTTGTTGCCAGTTGTTTTAATATGGGCCATTCTCACCGTGTGAGGTGGTATCTTCATCTTGTGGTTTGATTTGCATTTCCCTGATTATAAGTGATGTTGAAGATTTTTTCATATACTTATTGGCCATTTGCATTTCCTCTTTGGAGAAGTGTTAAGTGTGAACTTTAAGTGAACAGAATTGATGTAACAATGTTCAGATTTTGTTTTTATAAGGTATGTTTTTCTTCACTTTCTCTTTTTCCCCCATTTCTAGGCTGAAATATAGGCAGCTGTGGCCAATTTGATTCATGTCAATGAAGATTTGCACTCTAAGGTAAGAACAGGATAAAAGGAACCTGGGTCTCCGAATGATCTCATGGGAATAGTTTCCTACTCATCCTTTGCCATCTGCTTACCTCTGGAATATTATGTGAGAGAGAAATGAGCCTTAATCTTTTTTTGAGTTACTATATTTGGGGATCTCTTTGTTTTAGTACTTAACCTGCCCACTACTACTACAGGTGACACCTCTCAAGAGAGGTGACATTTAAGCTAAGACCTAAGTGACAAGAATGTACAATACAAAGAGGTGCAAAAAGAGTATTTCAGACAAATGAAAAGGAGAAAGGTCAGAATGGCTCAGGCACCAGGAGTGAATAGCAGATATAAGATTGCAAAAGAATCAGTCAAGGGTCCATCAAACCACCTGTGCCAATATTCCATCTTCCTCCCTCCTCCACCCCTTCCTCTTTCCTCCTATCCCTTCTGGCAGACATGAAATTCTTTCCCTAAGTCTAAGATTTATTCCTGCTGTACTTTGCCTGTGTAATTTTTTGGCTATTTATATCCCACAGATGAGTGAAACCATCTCAGTCTCTCATTTTTTGACTTTTCATTTAACATGATCACCTAAGATCCATTCATTTTGTCCCCAAAGCCACTATTTCATCTTTCTAAATAGCTGTGCAGTATTTTATTGAGTGTATATTGCACAATTTCTTTGTCTTTTGGAGGGCACTTACAATGGTTCCATGACTTGGCAATTGTGGACAATGCTACAATGAACATAGGCATGCATACATCTTTTTCTATTAGAATTTCTATAATTTTAGGATAAATACCTAACAGAGATATTGCAGAATCATACAAAATTTCCATTTTCATTTTGTTAAATCTCTGTACCATTTTACATAGATTCATCAACTTGCATTCCCAACAACATTGGATGAAAGCTCTTTTTTCACCACATACACCCTCAACAATATTTGTTGTTTCCATTTTTTTCTTTAAATATGGGTCATTCTCACAGTGGTGAGGTGATATTTCATTGTGGTTTTCATTTGTATTTCCCTTATAAGTAATGTTGAACAATTTTCATATGTCTGTAGGTTATCTGAATATCTTGAGAAAAGTATTTAGTTCTGTTGCCCATTTTTTGGGGTTGTCTGTTGTTGTTGTTGTAGATTGTATTAGAACTTTGTAAATTTTAGAAATTTTCCTTTCCAGAAATGTGATGTGTGAATATTTTTTCCCATTCTGTTGGTTGCCTTTTTTGTTTTTATGCTGGTTTCTTTGGAGGTACAAAGCTTTTTTGTTTGATGTAGTCCCACTTGTTTATTTTTGCTTTTTCTTTACCACTGAAGTTGAGTCCCCAATGATATGTTTGTGGTAGATATCCTGTAGTGTGCCCTTATGTTTTCTTCAAAGTATTTTAGTCTCAGTTCTTATATCCAGATCTTTAATCCATTTTGAATTAATTTGTGTGTGTGGAGTTAAGTATGGATTTGTTTTTTTTTTTCCCATGTGACTGTCCATGTTTCCCTGTACCATGTGTTAAAGAGGCTTTCTTTTCACCATTAAATGGCTATGGCTCCTTTGTAAAAGACTAACTGTCCGTATTTGTGTGTGTTTGTCTCTGTGCTTTCTCTCCTATTCTATTGGTCTGAGTTTTTGTCTTCATTCCAATACCATACTATTTGATTATGTTGCTATGTAGTTTGAAGTCTGGAAGTGTGATACCTCCATTCTTTTTTTCTAAGGATTGCTCTAGCTATTCAGGGCCTTTTGTGGTTCCAGGGAATTTTAGTGCTCTGAACGAAGTGAGTGGTAGCAGTGAAGTATTTGGACATGTCATAAAGCCATGAACTGGATAAAGTAGGTTACTTAGGGAGGGGGCAAAGGAGAGGCCAAAGACAATGCAGCATTGAAAGGCTATCCAAGTGTATAAGGACATCCAAACAAGAGAGGCGTCACAAAAACTTGGAATATTGCTTTAAGAAGGAAGGTGTAGCTAATTGTAACACAAGTTATTGAAAGACTGAATAAAATGAGGATTGACACCACTCTTTGAACTATTGGTTTTGACAAAGTGTGGATGCTGAAAAGAACCATTTTGTTCAGGTGGTTGAGATAAATACCCATTCAAAGGGATTGAAGAAGGGATTCAGAGTTGAAGACCAAAAGTAGACATGTTTTTTATGTCTCTTAGGGATGTGAAGAAGAGGACAGAAATTGAGTAAAAACTGAAGGTTCAAGTGGAATCAAGTAAGGATTTTTAAATTTTTTGATAGGATTTAGTAGGAAAGGTTAGTAAAAGAGAATATGGGTATGTTAACTACAGAAGGAGGTGTCTTAAGAAGGTCAAACAGATGGGAGTTCTTTAAGTCCTTAAAGCAACGCCTTATGTGCACAGTGTAAAGCATTCATTAAGTATTTTTTTTTAACTGGTAAAGTAGGAAAAATAGTCACTCTTTTAGAAATGGGGCTGAGGATAAAGGAATGATGATAGATATGTTTTGGACATATTGAGGCCAGTGAAGTATTTAAATAAGATTAACTGATCAACTTAGTAATTAACATCAAGACAGTAATGAGGCAAAATGAAATTTTACGATGTGTATTTTCTTAATCCAATAAATACATATGAGTTTGGAAAAAGTAGTAATGATTCTTAAGAAAAATGTTTTACAAAGTACTAGTCCAGTCAATAGACACTAAATTATCCTATATCAAATTAACAAGCGTTTACCTTGCCAAGATTCTTGGCACTTTTATACTACCTTAAATTACATTGGGAAAAAGGGTAATAGTAATTGAAAAGCAACTAATTATAAGCAATTATAAGCCAAATTATGTTTATACCACAGTTCATGTTTGAGGTGGTTTAGTAGACTGACTTCATTTCAATAAGCAACCATCAAATAATTGAATAGCTTGTAAAACACTTAAATACTTCTTTAATCTTTAAAGTTTAGCCACCACATTCTAATTATTATTATAATACAATAAGTAACATTTCTAATCTTCTTTCTCCAGTGTGATCAGATGTTTTTGAAAACATGGCACAAGTAGCATGTTTACCTATCACATCTCAGGGAGAAATGTGAACAAATTCACGTTTATGTAAGACAAGTATTACCCTGCAGGGAACCTTGGCTTTTTTGAGTACATTTTTTCACTTAACAGTACTGTCTTATCTCACTTTTAGTTGAGGAAAGTATTTCTCCAAGGATGTTCAGGAAGACTTTTGACTAGTGACAATGGTAATTTTTGTGTCAGATTTTTTTTCTTCCATATTTCTAAGCAAAAGTCCTAACTTTGTTACAATTTTGCCACCTCAGATTAAACTTGACAACTGTCTAACAGCTTACGTTGATGATTGCAATATTAGTTTTAATGGTTCTTTAAATCATCACTGTTATATTAATTTCCACATAAATTTTTCTGAAGCAGGTGAGATGATAGCACAGTAAATTTTGGAAGCGAGGGAGGGAGGGGGCCCCTTTCAATTAGTTCATCGGTTGAAGAAATTTTAAAGAAAAAATTACCAATTTCAGATTATATTTAATAAATCTAGTTTCTAGAGAGTTTTGTAAAATAAATCCCCACCGGTTAACCTAATGTATTTCAGAGTTGCCAGTGCTTCACGGCAGCTGCTGCTCTCAGCCAATTTCAAAGCTTGGAGAGCTGCACGGTGGGAGGTAGGTAGAGCCGGAGTCTTCCAAGATCCGGCGCCACGTTGCTTTTCTCTTCTTAAATAGAGACAACGCTTCTGGCTATTGTGTAAACCGGTTGAGAACTCCGCTCATCCGCACATCAGTTAAGGCGTGAGCAGAATTCAAGCGCCTCCTAATCCGACCCTTGGCAACGTGTGCGTCACGGACAAATGTTGAGTTTTTTGAAGCCCGCTTCGTTCGTCTCCGGTAAACACACTTTAGAGAAAGGTCAAGCACCTCAGCAATCGCGGTTAACTGCACTTGATCAAAACCACCACGCCAGCTTCGCGGTGGCCACGGTCTCCGCCGAACGCGTCCAACCCTCCTACCGACCCACCCATTTTCTCTATAACCAGTTGTTTTACGCAACGCTTCAAGCCTTTCCTCACTTCGTTCCCGCTCTCCCCACCCAATGTGCATTCAGTCGTAGGTTCCTAGTACCCAGCCGGACAACACAGTGCCGTCTCCCGCCCAGGGGACAGCACAAACCCAAACCGCACCGAGGCGGGCATCTCCCCGCGCTCCTAGCAGGCGGGTGACCAGCCAGCCGAAACTGGGCGGGTGGTGATTGACATGCGACTGCAACTATGAGCCTCAGGGGCGGGACTTTGCGTCACTTCCTGTCCTTTCGGGGAGACGTGGTATATAAATTCGGTGCTCACGCAGCGCCCTCGCTTCCACAGTATGGCCGGCGACATTAGCTAGCGCTCGCTCTACTCTCTTTAACGGGGAACCAGTGGAGTGCAAGAGACTGAACTATATCTGCCTCTTTCCAACAGACTCGTTCAACTTTCGCTCACACACACAAAAAAAAAGCCGGGAAAATTTTATTAATCCTTTTTTTAAAAAAAGTTAATATAAAATTATAGCAAAAAAAAAAAGGAACCTGAACTTTAGTAACACAGCTGGAACAATCCGCAGCGGCGGCGGCAGCGGCGGGAGAAGAGATTTAATTTAGTTGATTTTCTGTGGTTGTTGGTTGTTCGCTAGTCTCACGGTGATGGAAGCTGCACATTTTTTCGAAGGGACCGAGAAGCTGCTGGAGGTTTGGTTCTCCAGGGAGCAGCCCGACGCGAACCAAGGATCTGGGGATCTTCGCACCATCCCAAGGTGGGTAGTCGGGGCTCTCGCCCACGGTCGAGTCTGGGGGCTGTCGCTGCCTGGAAGGCACGGGCCACATGGGCGGGGGCCGGGTGTCGGATCCCGCAGCCTTCAGGTGGGGTCAGGTCCGCGGGCGGGGTCTCTTCGGCGGCCGAGCAGAGGGACCGGGGAATGGGGGGAGCGGCCGCGTCCACGCGGGGCCGGGGCCAGTCGGCTTCTCCCGCCGCCGCCGTTGCCGGGCGCTGCCCGGGGGGGAGGGGAGGAGGCCGGCTTCGCCGCGTGCTCAGGTAACGTCCCCGGCCGGGCGGCGGGCTGCGCCGCTCGGGGTGATTGGGCGGCCCGCGCCTCCTGACTTAGCCCTCGGGAGTTGGCGGTCTGGGGCCCCGGGTGGGGGCTCTCGGTGGCGGTGAGGGGCGCCACGCGGGTTCCTTCCCGGCAGGTGTGGCTCGGCGGGCTTAGTCAGGCGCTAATTTCGGGCGTGCCCGCCTCGGGAGTGGAGGAGGGAGCGAGCGGGTCGGGAGCCGGTCTCGCTCTCGCCGCGTGAGGGGGCAGCAGGGGCCCTCCCGACCCGGGCTGAGGGGCTGGCGAGCAGGCCTCCCGCCCGCGGTCCGCGCTGACAGCATGTGGCGGCGGGATTGGGCGGGCACAGCGGTGTCGCAGTGGCTGGGCCCCACCGCCGCCCTAACGTGCTGCTCTGCACCAAAAGCTTTTCGGGCGGCCCCGGGAGACGACCGCGGAGCCCGCCGAGTCTTGCTCGGGAGTCTCTTGACCTTGGGCAGTGTAACCTGTTAGCGGAGTCGGAGGGGTCTGGGAGAGGTGCGGGGTGGACTGAGGTTTGCCTGCATTTACGGGCCAGCTAGAAGCCGGTCCGAACCAGGACATAATACCTTTAATGCTAAGCCTGCAAAGGAATCTGGGCTCCCAGCCTCCCACCCGGGGCATTCACGCGAGATAGCGGGACTGGTCGCATAGACATGGAGAGGTCTTCTAGTGATTTTACAGGAAATCCAAGCGCAAATAAAAGCACGAAGCTGCTTGGGGCCTGTTCTCCCGCACTCGTCACTGGCTTCTCCTTGTCTTTTTAGGCTCCTCCGCGCACTAGTGCGCTGTGTGTGGAGGTGCTGTGCTGCGGAGAAACCCGCGGGGCCGCTTCATTGAAAGGCAAGGACCAATGAGCCGGGCCCCACGGAGACCCTGGCCCCAGGGTGTGGGCCAATGGGCGTTTCAGGAATGTTGGGCCCCTCTTGCTCTTCTCCCTTACAAAAAAGGCAACCGGAGAAGGGATTACAGAAGTACACGTGCTGCGAGGACTTGAAGGCGATCTATAAGCTTGGTTTCCCCTAGAAAATCATCATGTTAGCTGAAACGTCACGTTTCACTTTTCAGCCTTTGTGTGACATTTACAATATCTAACATAGCCTTTTACTACGTGCCAGTATTAGTCCTAAGCACTAATATTATAGGAAGCAGTTAATTTATAAATATGGGGAAGCTTATTGTTTCCTTCATATCAGAGATGGAAAACTCCCTGGTGTTGGTGATGTGTTTTGATTTTTTAAAAATGTATGATCAGATTATCTAGATAGAAAATCGAGAACAACAAATGTTATGCTTTAGCACTTTCTCTGTAAGCACACCTTCATAATAAAAGGAAGAGAATTTTTCTTTACCCAGTCCTTGGGGGCAAAAATGACAGAATTTAAGGTTGGGCTTTGGGGGGGTGGGTTACTTCCCTGAGTCTAAGAACAGAAGGGAAGAAAGTCTTAAAGGCTAATTTCCTTTCTTCAGATATTTGAGAATCACTTTTTCCTTGTAGCTTGATAAGCTGAAATAGTTTTACTATGTCAGGGTGGCTCTTTAAATTAAATGATGGCAAAAGTTAAACTTGAAAATACAGAATATGCTGTTTTGTCAGGTTAATGGTTTAATGCGTCCATTTTATGAACACACTCAGTAAAGCACTATTTTGAGAGAAACTAGCACATTTAAGCTGTTGTAGATAGAGCGAGTAAGAACTGAAATAGCTCTTGGTTTTAACTAAGACTTGGATTGATAATCTTCTAGGAACATTTTTCGGTGACCTGCCAAACAGGGATCCACTGGTTAGGTTATTTAAAAGAGGTCATAAGAAGATACTACTTGAAACATAGTAGATTGCAGACAACTCACCGAAAATCCATGGCCTGGCAGGAGAGAATCATTGGACTTTGGTCTCCTATTGATAGGATGCAGGGCCAGAGACCTTGGAGGGCTTATTGGTTACCTAGAAGAGTGATACACATTGAAATGGTGAAGTGGGTGGCCTGCCTGGTAGCATAGGGTTTAAGTCTCAATGCTATCACCGTTACTGCCTGAGTTTGATCCCTAACTAGGGAGCTAACCCACATATGGTGCAGAGACCTCTCCTGTCTCCCCTTTTCTGCTCCCCACTCTGTCTCTGGTGAATCCATTCACACAACACACACACACACACACACACACACACACACACACACACACACACATCTCTGGCTTAACCCAGTTCTTGTATGTATAAATAAATAAATCTTTAAAAAATAATAAAGAAATGGTTAAGGTGCATGATTTCTGAAACATCTACATTTGAATTTAAACAGCATTTATTAACTACATGATGTTTCCTCATCCCTAAAATGCAGACAGTATTAGAACACCACCTTGTATTATTTTTGAGCATTAAGTGCATGAATATACTTTCGGTTCTTCAAAACTGACACTTAGAAACCACTATATAAGTGTTACTGTAATCTCTATCTAGATTCTTTGCTCTGGAGGACAAAATCTTTTTTTCTTCTCCCCGCAAACACCTCCCCACCACCCCCCCTTTAAGCAGCCAAGTCTGAAGGAAAAGGGTCAGATTATGGTCTAAAGGGGTCCCTAGAAATTTGATGTAGTTATTTTTATTTAAGTAGAGGAAATGGTGTTACTGGGAGTTCTGGATTACTTCATTAATCCATATAGAGAACTGTTTAATTTTTGTAATTTTGTATTTAGTTAATGGTAAAAATGATTTGGAAGCCAGAGTTATTGCCTCATAGCTCCACCCTCACACCATTAAAATGTAAATAGACTGAAGATCATAGTGGACTTTAGAAAGACACTTTAAAATAAACTCAATCTAACCACACAGTTTATAAGACAAAACGTGAGAACATGGAAAGCATTAAGTGTGAAGGTACAAAACTCTACTGATGAGAGCATCGCTACAGGTTCTAAAGACATTAGAAAGGTAAGGATATTATTGAGGAAATTGCTAGGAAAAAAATGCCTTTCCAGCAATGATACAAGAAGAAATAGAAAACTAAATTGTCCTGTAATCATTATATAAATTGAATCAGTGATTATTCTATAAAGAAATCTAGACCCAGGGCCTCCCTGGTGGTGCCAGGGTTAAAGTCTCAGCACTATCACGCTATCACCAGCCACTGCCACATGAGTTCTCGCTCCCCCTGCCAGGGAGCTAACCCACATGACACAGCATGACAGCACCCTCCTGTCTCCTGCTGTTCACCTCTGCCTGTTCTGCTCCCACTCTGTCTCTGGTCAATCCTCTTACCCTCCCCCACCTCAGGCAGACACCTCAGTTCTGTGCATAAATAAATATATATATTTTTAAGTCTAGGCCCAGATGTTAGAACTAACATTCAAAGAAGAAATAAAAACATTTCATATATCCTAGTAAAAAGGCGGGAACACACTTCCCAGCTCATTTTGGGATTAACAGAATTTTGATATCAAACCCTAGCTAGCTGTGTAGGAATCAGAACTCTCATACACTGTTGATGAGACTGGGAACCTGTGCAGCCTTTTGGAAACTAGTTTAGCATATTAAGTCAAAATACATATCTGTCATCCAGCCATTCCACTCACGTGTTTACCCCAGAGAACAGGGAATATGTCCATACAAAGACTACATGAATGTTGTTACAAAGCTTTATTCGTAACAACCCCCAAACTTGAAACAAATCTTTATTAACAAGCAAATTGGATAAATTTTTGTGTTCAAATAGGATTACTTCTCAGTATGAAAAGATGAATTGTTGCTGATAAATGCAACAAATAATTGTTTTGGAGTTTCAAAAAAGCCACCAAAAATAAATCTTAAGATTTAATTTCTATAAAACTAGAAAATGCATAGTAATCTGATAAACAGATCAATTTATTTAAGAATTAGTAGGGAGGAGTGGGTGACTAAGAGGTAGTAGAAACCTTTCAGTAGATGTGAGATAGTCACTATGTTTTGCTAATTTCTTTAGGAACAAGTAAATCTTGTAGATAAAATGTAAAAAGCATGAGTAGAGTCTGAAGTTCTATAGCAGGTTAAAATAAAAGACTGCATGCCTCCAATAAAAAGAATCTGATCATTTTTGCATAATAACCTCATCTTTCAGTGATTCTTACCTTAGATATTGCCAAATTGACTTGCTGATAGGAATGTAGGTCATTATTGGCATGTGTATGTTGTGCTTACTACTACAAACTGAAGGATAAATTTGGTTGCTATTTATGTAAGACCCCCTCCACCCCATATGTTGACCTAGCAGTTAATATTTGTTATTTTACTTCCCCCTCCCTGCATAGAAAAACTGGTGTGTAGGCTGGAGGTGCTGGGTGTGAGAAGACCCACCAGAGACAGTGGTGAGCAGAAGGACGGATCCACTGATATACACTTCTAAGGGGAGTGGCCGGCTAGACAGGAGAGAGGTCTGCTGTACTGTATGTGGTCCGGTTCCCTGGCCAGGAATCGAATTCGGGCAATAGTAGTAAGCAGTAATAGTGCTGAGACTTAACCCCTAAACCACCAGGGAGAGGCCCCTAGCAGTTAACATTTGTCCTGAATTACAGTATTACGCGTCCCCTTCCCCCACCCCCCAGTTTTTTTGTAAAGTAGCAAAGATGAAAATGAATATTTGGAGAGCTTCTGAAATAACTTTAGAGAAAGCTTTTGCTGTTACCAGGTATAAAGGTGAGGTTTGAACAATTTTTGATATGAAAATTAGACTTGAACCAAGAGAAAAAAAGCTATAGGGCTCTGAAGGGACTATTTTAGCAGAGTTTGAGGAAAGTGGTAATCAACTGAAAGAAAAAGCATAGAGTAAAAAAATCGGCTGTTAGTGAAACAGCTCATCTTTTGATACATGCTTTTTGTTTATAACTTTCTGTTGAATTGTAACATAAAAACTTGCACAAATTGTTAAGTATGACCTGAATCTTCACAAACTGATCAACTGGGTAATTAACACTCAAATCTAAGAACTATAACTATACCTTTGTATCTCCTTCCAGTAACTACCTTTTACCCTGCTCTCCCCATCCCCACTTCGAATAACCACTGTCCTAACTTCTAATACACCATAATGGTTTTGCACTTTATATATATATTTTTTTTTTAAAGATTTATTTTTTTATGCATACAAGCTGGGGTACAGACCAGAGGCGTGGAGCGGTGAGAGGGTTCACCAGAGACAGAGTGGGGAGCAGAACAGGCAGATTGAAGGAAACACACTGCTGAGGGGAGCAGTGGTCAAGACAGGAGAGGTCTGCTGTGCCATGTGGGAATCTCCCCTGCCGGGCGTCGAACTCACATCACTGCTGTGACTGCTCCACAGTGCAGTGCCTAACCACTGCGCCACCGGGGAGGCCCTGTTTTTACACTTTATATATACACATGGAATCAGTTAGGTAAAGCCTCATTTGTCAACATCTAGGTTTTGTTATCCATTTCTACTGTTGCATGTAGTATTTTGTGTCCTATCACAATTTAGCCACACTAATGTGAAGGGGCATTTGAGTAATTTCCGGTTTGCCTAATAACATACATATTGCTGTGAACACTGTTTGTATATATCTTTTAGTGAACAATATGAGTGCACTTTCATTGGATATGCAAACACCTAGGAGTGAAATTGTTAGGTAATAGGGTGTGCATCTGTCCATCTTGAGTCCAGTTGTTTCATTTATTCATCCAACACTTGGTGTATTGTCCTAATTTTAGCTGCTCTTGTTGTGTATATGTATTTCCCATGAGACTAATGGAGTTGAGTGTGTCATTTTGACCATTAGGATAGCTTTTGTGAAATGCTTGTTAAATGAGTTTGCCTATTTTTAAAATTTTTACTAATTTATTTATGCATACAAGAACTGGGGTGTAGATCAGAGATGTGGGCAGGTGAGAGCATTCACCAGAGACAGAGTGGGGAAAAGAACAGACCGATCTACTGAAATACGCTGCTGAGGGGAGCAGCAGGTGAGACAGGAGAGGTCTGTGCCATGTGGGTTAGCTCCCTAGCCCAGGATTGAACTCAGGCCGCAGCAATAGAGCTGAGACTACCCCTATGCCACCAGGGAGGCCCTGCCTATTTTTCTTTTAGCGTGGCCTTTTCAGTTTAAGTTTTTTTGTATAACGAATGGATTCTCTGTGCAATGTGTATTGGAATATTTTATACCCACTAGGGTTTCCTTTCCATTTTATTAATGATATCTTTAGAAACAAGTTCATAAGTGTAATGTAGTCCAATTTGTCAATATTTTCCTTTAATGGTTAGCAGTTTTTGTATCTTAAGATATCTTTATTCATGCCCAGGTAATGAAGATGTATTTAAATGTGTAATCCATTTGGAACTGATATTTTTATATGGTAGGAGGGAAATAGAAGGCACTTGAAGCAGAATTGGCTCATTTTTCCAGAGTTTAACTCCAAGTCATGTTGGAACCCTCTTCCTGAATGTTCACCTTTTTCTATTAAACATTTCGCACTCTCCTGTAGGTCTTTTAGTGGAATGTAACCTGAACAAATTACTGATACTTTTTCTTACTAATTTCTCAAGGGAGGCAAAAAGGGGTGATCTATTGTGTACTTTTGGGTTTTGTTTTCCAAGTCAAATCATGTTTGTTAATAGCTTGGGTAAAAGAATGCTGGTCTAACTGTATATTTTGAATAAGGTCAGGAGAAGTCTAGGCATATCCAAATGAATAAAGGAAACAGATGATGGCTTCTAAAACTGATTTTTCATATAATACTCAAACTCAAAAGTAAAAGGGAGGGGGATAGTAACTTAGATTTATTCATTTGTAATTTTCTCTACAAATTTTTCATATTTTTAGAAGACCATTGATTAGAAATAGATGAACATATATGAAAATGCCTTAGGAATTGCTGGGTAAAAATACTGGACCAGAAAAGCCTTTATAAGAAATGGTGGGGGTGGGAGGGGTAGGAGGTGTAGGAGTAGTATTGGGGAAATCTACTTTGAAAAATATTTTGGTGAAAGATGATTTAATCCTATAGCATCATAACATTGGCTGCATCTTGCTTCTTTACAGACCTGGACTATTTATTAGTAATGAGATAGGTTCAGATGGGAAGTTCTAGTGGAGATAAAGAGTATTAATTGTGGAAAGGGTGTGTAAAATACATACTTGTTTTCCACAGTCTTGTGAAAATATGAAAACTAGAGTCTCTAATGTTTGAAAAGACTTTTGAGACTAATCGGTTGTTTTGCAAGTACTTCCTCTCCCACACTTAAAATCTTAAAAGAAAAGAGAGAGACACTCAGGGGAGGGAGGAGGGGAGGATAAGGGCACAAAATGGAAGAGAGGAGAATACAGGGGACCATGGAGATGGATCACGGGTGAATTGGTGGTGGGCTGCCCAAGGGGAATACAAAATGTAAAAGACATAAATAACAATAACAAAAATGGAAAAAAAATCTTAAAAGAAAAAATAATTTTCACTAAAGGAGTGAGAGCAGTTGCAAAGATAGTAAATCACACCTCAGCATTAACTTTCCCAGAACCATTGCCTTGACTACAGTATTGCAAAGTTTTGCACTATCAGTAATTTGTATTAGAGGAATGTACAACCTATTGCCAAAAAACCTTTTGGTGTGTTTTAGGAAAACTTCCTATTGAATTAAGGTTCACATTACATTCCTCACAGCAGTTGAAGTTTGAACTGCTCTCTCCAAACCACCTATCTTTTTCAGAGTGAGCAGCGAAAGTAATCATGTGAAAATAGCAGTAATTACACTGATAATGATTTGAGTTGGGGTAAAAATTTGTGGAGGGATATTTTAATACTATGATTACAATTAGCAGTGCATTGTAGATTGATTTCTTTGAACAAAAGTAGATGGCTTACTTCTCTGAATAACTGCCCTCTGAAGGTGTTTAAACTTCTCGTCAAACTAGGCTTTGCTGAAGAATAATTGTAGGCTTTTGGATGCTTTTGTCCCAAAGACTACTTCCCTGGGGTGAGGTGTGAGGCTTCAGTGTAATGTAGTAAGGAACCCCTGAAACATGCTATTAATTAAAGTCACAGTTGAGGGCTTCAAATAGTTGTGGGTTTTGGGGGGCAAATTACTTGATAACTCTGAAGCCAGCTGATTTTTACTTTAAGAAGTAATTCCCTAGAGGAATCTAATTATCCAGAGGTTTTTTGTTGTTGTTGTTGTTTTTTAAGATTTATTTATTTATTTATACAAGCTGGGGTGTAGGCCAGAGGTGTTGGGGTGGTGAGAGGATTCACCAGAGACATCGAGTGGGGAGCAGAACAGGCAGATTGACTGAAATACACTGCTGAGGGGAGCAGCGGGCGAAGACAGGTGAGGTCTGCTGCGCCATGTGGGGATCGAACTGTGCTGCAGTGACTCATGGAGAGCTTCATAGTGCTGCACTTAACCCATTGTGCAATCAGGGAGACCCTTACCCAGAGGGCTTTTAAATGCAAATTTACAAGTACCAGCTGCAAGAATGATCTAAGGGATCTGAAGATAAAATCTAATTCTTCAGGTGATAAAAGTGAAAACCCTGCTCTAAAGGGTTTCCTCCATATGCTAACAATATTCTGTTCTCAAGTCATTTATTTCAATTGTGGTTTTCAAAAAAAATCTTTAAACTTACCATTTGGACCTCTTTCAGTGCACAGTTCAGTATTGTCAAGTGTATTCATACTGTACAACATATCTCTCGGAGGCTTTCATCTTGGAAAACTGAAACGACACCAGTTAAACACTGATTTCCCTTCCCCCCTCCCACCAGTTCTTGCTAACCACCATTCTGCTTTGTGTGTCTGATTTTGCCTACTTTGTATACTTCATATGAGTACCTTGTAAGTCAGGGCCCTTCTGATGGCAGCGGGTTAAGTCACAGCACTATGAAGCTATTCAGAGCCATTGCAGCATGAGTTCAATACCTGGCCAGGGAGCTTCCCACATGGTGCAGCAGACCTCTCTTGTCTTACCCACTGCTCCCCTCAGCAGTGTATCTTAGTCATTCTACCTGTTCTGCTCCCCATTCTGTCTCCCCACTGTCTCTAATGAATCCTCTCACCCCCCACACCTCTTGCCTACACCCTAGCTTGTATGCATAAGTAAATCTTTAAAAAAAAAAAAAGTATCGATAGAATCATACCGTATTTTTCCTTTTGTGATTGACTTATTTCACTTAGAAACTCATCAGGAAACAGATTCATCCTTATACCATGTGACCCCTTTCCCAATAAGGCTGCATAGTCCATTGTTTTGTATAGACCACATTTTCTTTACCCATTAATCGCTTGGTGGACATTTGGGTTGCTTCTACCTTCTGACAATTGTGAATCACAATGACACATAGGTATGTAAGTATCTCTTCCAGATCCTGTTTTGAATTCTTTTGGAAATATACACAGAAGTGGAATTCCTAGATCATGGGATAATCCTATTTTTAGGTTTGTGAGGAATGTCAGGACTCTTTTCTGGCTGCACCCGTTTACATTTTCATCCACAGTGCACAAAGTGTTAGATTTTCACAACCTTGCCAACATTTGTTTTTGTTTTGCTAGTAGACCACCTACTCAATGAGAGGTAGTGTCTTAGTTTTCATTAGCATTTTTTTTTAATTTATGAATAGTGATATTGAACATCTTTTCATAAACTTGTTGGTCATTTGTTTATCTTTGGAGAATTGACAGTTCAAGTCCTTTGACCCCCTTTTTTTAACTGGGATTTTTGTTTTTGTTGAGTTGTAGGCATTCCTTATACATTAGTATGTATTGGTTGTGTGATTTACAAGTATTTTCTCCCATACTGCAGGTTGTCTTTTCATTTTGAGTGTTTTCTTATGATGCAAAAAAGTTGTTCGATGTAGTCTCATTTGTCTGTTTTTGCTTTTGTTGCTTTGTGCTTTTTGTGTCATATCCAAATCCAATGTTTGGAGTTTTTCCCGTCTTCTAGGAGCATTATAGTTTTAGGTCTTAATGTAGGTCTTTAGTCCATTTTTAGTTAGTCACTTTATAAGGGTTCAAATTCATTTCATTCAGTATCCAGTTTTCCCAGCATCATTTGGTGAAGAAACTACCCTTTCCAGATTATATAGTTATGACACCCTTGTTAAAATTAATTTTTGCATTAAAAAATGAAGTCAGTTGCCCCTTTCAAATCTTATTGAAATCACATGATCTAGAAATTCATTTTAGTTGTATTTTAAACCTTGTAAGCAATACAAAAAAACTTTGTATTTTTAATAGAACTCAGCCTCTTTAAAAAAAAAACTCTGAAATTTGGCATGGCATTGACATTTACCTCTTTGGGCAAGAATAGTGAGAATGGTCATATAAGTACCTTAACAAATCAGTGCTTTTTTGAATGCCTTTTAAAATATTTTTCAGTCATCAAGTCAGTATTGTTACCTGAAATATGAACACATCCCACTCTGCTTTATATCTATGATTTATTGAATTTTTGTTTGAAACTTAAAGATTAATAAAAAAGATTGCCAGAAAAATCTATTTTATAAAATACCTTATGGTATAAACTGTTAATTCTCAGTCCAGGTATGTGTTTTGGGACAAAGCATATATTTTTCCACCATCATTACTAAGTCTGCTGTGGCATTCTAAATTGATACTGAAGTATCAGCTGTAAGTATATAACTTATGTCAGCTATATAAAACATTGTCTTTTTGATCATTAAATTTGGACATAGGAGGACACTGATAACCCCCCTTTAAAATAGGAGTAGCAAACAGAGAATAACTTAAATTTTGCAAAGTAAACATTCTGTTGCAACTACTCAGTTCTGTCCTTATAGGGAAAAAGCAACTATTCAATGTATAAGTGAATGGGTGTGGCTAGGATCAAAAAAGCTTATTCTCTCTCATCCCTCCCACCCCCAAAATTGTGATTAAAAAAATTTGCTGTTCTCATCTGTTTTGTTGCTGATTGTTACACTGTATTGACATCTTCGATTTTATTTCCATCCCCATTCTTGCCCTTTATTTTTGGAGCCTGGTGATAGACCATCCACAACTGTGTTTGGGTTTGTTTTTTTTTTTTCTGGCCTCCCTGGTGGTGTGGGGGTTTAGTCTCAGCCCTGTCACCACTGCTGCCTGAGTTTGAGCCACCACCAGGGAGCTAACCCACATGGCCAGCAGACCTCTCATGTCTTGCTCATTGCTCCCCTCAGCAGTAAGATCCACCTGTTCTGCTCCCCACTCTGTCTCTGGTGAATCGTCTCACCCCCCACTACCCCCACCTCTGGCCTATATCCCAGTTCTCGTATGCAAAATAAATGAAATAAATCAACCAGGGCCTCCCTGGTGGCACAGGGGGTTAAGTCTCAGTCTTTGAGGCTGTCCATAGCTGCTGCTGCAGCACGAGTTTGATCCCCAGCCAGGGAGATTCCCACATGACGCAGCAGGCCTCTCCTCCCTCGCCTGTTCTGCTCCCCACTCTGTCTCTGGTGATTCCTCTCACCCACCCCCCACACCTCTGGCCTGTACCCCCAGCTTTTGTGTGCATAAATGAAGCTTTAAAAATAAATAAACCAGTTTTCTTTCATATTACGACTTAAAAATAGTACTTAAGATTTCTATTGGGTGAGGAAAATTTTAATTGCAGGGTTTTTTAAAAAAACTAATAATGACTAAGAACCAGAATATTGTTTTCTGTCACGATAGAATAGGTACACTCTAATCTCAATAAACCCAATTTAAAGCCAAAAAGCAAAAAGCTTGCAAGTGCATTAGAGAAGGAAACCAGAACTCAAAATACCACTGAAACAGTTGTGATTTCCTGTCTCTTCCTCTGGTTTCTCCTGGGTGGTGTAAAGACTGCTAGAAACCTGGAACCTGCACACTAGGTGAAGTTACAGAGAACTCCAAGAGAGATCTTCTAGCTGTGGGATTATTGCAATTTTCTGATCTGCAAAGCAAGAAAAGGGGGGCGGGGGTTGGATCAAATCCCTTCTTTGTTTTTTAATTGGTTTTTTTTTCCTCCCCTGTTCTCTCCTGTCAGAGCTCAGTCAGTCCTATAGCAGTTGTGGCAGCCAGGCAGCTGCCTAAAGCTACAAAGAAGGGGCAGTGTTTTCTGACCAGAAGAAATGTGGTCAAGAAAGAACATTAGGAGTATCCCTGTTGCTCTCTTCCCTCTTTGACATCTCCCCATTTGACCTCAGAGGGAGACAAAATCACAGACAGCGTGCTGCAGAATGAAGAAACTAAAGCCTTCATGTTCTAGTCAGAACCAAGAAGCCCTCCAACTCAACGCAGAAATTGTCAGGGAGATAATGGAGAGAGGAGAGGGAAAAAGTGATCCTGTAAAGATTATGTGAATGCCCCCCAGCTATTCGTGTACCCTGACCCTGAACAACATATCAGTTGATCACTTACCAGTTCCAGTTTGGTCACTGGGTGTCCATACATAAGTAGGATAGAGCTGAACACTACAGTAAATTAAAGGCTTCCATAACTAAACCGAAACCGTAACATAGAAAGACTTGGAGACTTGAATTCAGCTAGTTTGATTGCCTGCTAAAACAATACATACATATATATGTATTTTTTTTGGCATAAAACAGGGTTGCAGGCCAAAGGTGGGGGGGCAGGTGATAGGATTCACCAGAGACAGTGGGGAGCAGCAGGTGAGATAGGAGAAGTCTGCTTTGTCATGTGGGTTAACTCCTTAGGCAGATATCGAACTCAGGCCATAGCAGTGATATCTGCTAAAACAATTTTTATAAATGATTTAAATATACTTGTTTAAATCTGCATGATTAAACAAGCATGGTCAAAAAGTCCATAAATTACTTGGGCATATGAATGAAATTCTCAGCAGTTCTAAAAAGAAAAGCCAGTCATCAGGCACCATATTCATTTACAGTGATGTAAATTAATAGTTTCAAAACAGCTATCATTGCCATTCTATAAGAAGACTGAACAATCTTAAAAGCACAGATAGTCAGCAGAGTAATAGAAGGTGAAACAAAAAAAAAATAAGTGGAGTAAAGTTGAATAGGTTTTAGTACAATGGAGATGACAGAAGAGAGGTGAGTGAACTTGAGAACCATTAGAAGTTACCTAGTCTGGGGGCCTCCCTGATGGTACAATAGGTTAAGGCAGAGCCACTTTAGCCTGAGTTCACTACCACTGTGAAGGCCCACCTCGATGGCCTGAGTTCAATCCCAGGCTATCACCTCTGGCCTAAGTTCTGCCAGGGAGCTCTCCTACCTCGCCAGCTGCTCCCCTCAGCAGTATACTTCAGTCTGCCTGCTTTGATTCCCACTTTGTTTCTGATGAATCCTCTCACCACCTCACACCTCTGGCCTGCACCCTAGTTCTTGTATGCATAAATAAATAAAACTATTTTAAAAAAGTTACCTAGTCTGAACAACAAAGGAAAAAGATTGAGTGAGAAAATTAATGGGACCTGTTGGGCAAATTGAAAAGTCTACTATTTTGTGCCTGCAGATTCATTTAGTTTCATTATAATCCTATAACAACTAGGTTATTTGGTTAAGAAATGAATAAACTTCTTTTATATAGATTAAAAAATAAGATGATGGTGGGGCCTCCCTGGTGGCGCAACACCTCTGGCCTACACCCCAGCTTTTGTATGCATAAATAATAAATCTTTAAAAAAATAAGATGATGGTTTAAAGTGGAATATATATCTGTAGTTGGTTAAACAAGCATTTTGTTTGATGGCTCATGTTTTCGAGAATTTGCTCTCTAAATACCTCCACTATTATTGTCACTTTTTTTTTACATACTTTTTTTAAATGATTTTTTTTATTTTTGCATATAAGAACTGGGATGTAGGCCAGAGTACGGGATGGCGGGGGTGGGGGATAGGGTGAGAGGATTCACCAGAGACAGAGTGGGGAGCAGAACAGGTAGATTTACTGAAATACACTGCTGAGGGGAGCAGCAAGCGAGACAGGAGAGGTCTGCTGTGCCATGTGGGTCAGCTCCCTGGCAGAACTTAGGCCATAAGGTGATAGCCTGGGATTAAACTCAGGCCATTGAGGTGGGCCTTCATGGTGGTAGCGCTGAGATTTAACTAACCCCTAGGCCCATGTGGTGACAACTTTAAAAACCAATAAAGGATCATGTAACAATACCTTTAAAGTTTTTTTAAAGACTTATTTCTGTGTAAAAGAACTGGAATGTAGGCAAGAGATGCAGGGGGTGTGAGAACCCACCACGGAGACAGAATGGGGAGCAGAACAGGCAGATCCACTGAAGTATACTACTAAGGGGAGCAGCAGGTGACACAGAAGAGGTTCACCATGCCATGTTGACCAGCTCCCTGGGCAGGTATCAACCCCTGTGCCACCAGGGAGGCCCTAGATTTAAAATTTTTAAGGCTGTTTAAGGTTTTCTAACTGGTCCACAGGATCTAATTAGAATATTTGTTGTCAGAATAAACAAATATTTGAAGGGGATAGAAAAAAATAAAACAGTCCCTAGCCATTTGGAATGACTGGTGGGATTGACATGAGTACCAAAAGAGTTACACAAATAAATTGCCGCCTTTAAGCAATTGCTTCTGCACCTCTCCATGATCTCCCTGACATAAACTCTTCTGTCCTGGTAAGCCTTGTGAGTCTTAAATCATTTAATGACAGGTATGACCTGGAAGGGGGTAGGGGAACAAGTGTTCCAGGCAGAGGTCTATTCCAGCAGTATCTGAAGCTAAAACAGTCACTGTTTGCATGTTTTAGCATAATTATTGTTCTTGTAAATTCTAAAGTTGCTTGATTTTGGTGAACAAGTATATAGTGCACTTTCCAGAAAGAAAGAATGACTAATGGAAAAGCCCAGGGTGACTGAACTACAGAATGCAGATAGTCTCTGCTATCTATATATGTCAGGGCTTTATTTATTTTGATCTTCTGATTCATTGTCTTTTATGAAATTTGTCTGAGCCCGATAAGAAAAAGGGGGTTGCCAAGAGATCTGAAGACTAGATAATTCTCTGGAGCAAATAAAACCGGATCTTTCTGAAATGAGGAATCAACCATGTATTGTTGAAGTAGAGTCACTACATTGAAATTGTATTGTGAGATCTCTAGCGCTTGATATTCTTTGCTTCCCAAAAATCTTAATTCTATCCAGGCAGAGAAAATGGAATATTTAGGTAATCTTGCTGTGCCAGGAAAGAACTAAAAAATAGTGACATGCAGGGTTCTCCAAACACTCCAAGGTGTCCTATATTGAGAACCACAGCCCTGTAAACAAGCCCTGTTTTAACCCACTGATTTAGCCTGAGTCTTAGTAACCTATTCTTAGCCAACGGTCACTTAAAAGTTGAGATAGCAGGAACATCTAAGGAAGAACTCAGGTAAGTGCATAGAGAAATGAAGCAAATTAAAAACAAGACCTTTAAATGCAGAGAAAACAAAGTTATAGAAGACAAGAAAAGTTCTTGTTAAACTATCTAGCTCAACCGTGGAGCATGTTTAAAAGTAGTAATATAAATAATTGAGAAGGAGTGATAGGAAAGGATTCTTTAGTATGTCCAGTAGGGTCAAAGCAATGATGAAAGCTGAATTCTAGTGGGAAGTGAGTAGGCAATGACATTAGCAGGTAACGTTTTTTATAAGAGCTGAATTATTGATAGAAAGCTCTATAGAGACCCTGAGCTCCAAAATTTATTCACTGATAGTAACACTCAGAGTGGCTATTATTTATTATTTACCTTCATATTGATTACTGGAATTCTTATTGTCTAGCAAGTGAATTTTGCATGTTACATTGTTTAAGCATCATGTGACCTAGGCTTTTTCTTCCTACCACATAAACTAAGCCGGGGTAACTGCAAGCAGTGTCACAGGACAGAAAAGTAATAGCTTCTGTAAGAGCCCCCTGTTTCTCTTTAGGTCTAGTTATTTCTTTTTGCATTAAAGTCTATTTGTGAAGTTGAAATGTGTGAGTTCTGAAATGTTTGGCCATTAGTAAACTTGGAATCTCAGAAAATGAAAATACTGCGTGGGTACCTAAATTAAAAGGACTAAAGTATATAAATTTGTTTTACTCAGAACTGAATCTTAATTGCAGCTTATTACAAACCGTAATTTTTTTTCAAAGTAAATGCAAAAACATTGCATAGTCCAAGCCAATATGTAGTTTTGCTTTATATGAACAGCAGCAACTTCTAAAAAGACAGATGGCCAATTGTTAGCTGCTTACACGTTGATTGGTAAAGTTGTGGGCATATGGACTAATCATTAACAAGCCTAACTCACTGAAGTTTTTCAGATAGGTCTCAAGTATTGTTCAATTTATTTACCAATGTTAGGAATTACTGCCTTCTGTGAGTCATAAAATTCCCCATTGGACCAGCAGGAATTTCTCCAAGCAAAATGGTAAAATAGGCACAGAATTCTAGCAGGATTGATTGGTACTGTACATGGTTTTTTTATAGGAAAAAATAAAATAGAAATGTATAGAAAATATTCCTGTTTTATTCTCTCATACCCTGGCTGTGCTGTTCAGGATTTCTCTTAGAAGGTCTTGGGCCTCCCTGGTGGCACAGCGGTTAAGCGCTGCGCTGTGGAGCTGTCAGCGGAGGCGACGCGAGTTCGACGCCCAGCGGGGGAGATTCCCACATAGTGCGGCAGACCTCTCCTGCCTCCCCGCTGCTCCCCTCAGCAGTGTATTTCCATCTGCTTGTTTTGCGCCCCACTCTGTCTCTGGTGGGCCCTCTTGCCGCCCCACACTTCTGGCCTGTACCCCAGCTTGTATGCATAAATAAATAAATCTTTAAAAAAAAAAAAAAAGAAGGTCTTAACTGGAAAAGAAAGCTTTAATCACAATATGCCATTTTCTTGGGTATAGAAAAATGGACCTACCAAATAGTAAGAGCTTTAAAACATCTCTAGTCTTTTATCTGGTCATTTTAACACATTGTTTGCAGGTAGTTTTTATCGCACGCTAACAGGTGGTGCGGGCCATTGTTGTTACTTTTTTAAGTATAAAAATAAGCATTTATACGTTACCCGCATTCTACCGCTAGTCTATAAAAAACGTATTAAACGTATAAATACGTTTCCCGCATACAATGTGTTAAGCTGTCCCTTGAAAATAGTAGGCACACCAAAGAGGAAGTAGAAGTAGGTCTCAATCTTTAGATCTCAATCAGTAAATTAAAATTAGTGTAGTTATGCCTAGTCACTTCCAATTTGTTATCTATTACCCATACTGCAGACTCTCCACTTGTTGAAATGGGCATTTTCTGATTTCATTAAAGATCTGCATAGTATTCTGAAGATCTTATGGATATGCTTGTACTGTTAATTATCAGCCAAGGGTCATTTTTGTTTTTTAAGGGTGCTTTTAAGACTTTTGGACACTAGGTATAGTGATTACTGCCAATTTGATAACAGGAAATAGTGTAATAATATCTGAACAGTGAGTACTTACTCTGTCAGGCCTTTAAAAATCTCTTTGTCAGTCTAACTGGAGAAGGAAGTAATGTTTTTTGTATTTCAGTTAATAGAGTATGTTTAAAAATCTGAGAGTTGGGAGGAAGAAATTCTAAGAATTTGTTAGGCAAAAAGTATCTCATTTTAACTTAATTTCTTTAATCACTTGCTAGTAAGGTAATGATTTCCTTGATTTACGGGACCTTTTAAATACATTCTACATGATTTATTGATTTTACTTTTGTTCAGTTGTATTTTCTTAGTAAACTACAAATACATGGTATATGTATTTCCGTTTTTCAGTTTGCTTGTTTTTCACGTGTAGCAAAATATATACCTTAATGGGTATGTTAATATGGATGGATTCTTTTGATACAAAGAAAGTTAAACGTTGGTATGCATTAGAGAAACTGGAACAAGAATATGATGAGAAATACAATCTTAATCATTGGTGAGCTCTTAAGTGTGAAAGCTTTGTAATTTTTATGAGTAGGTAAGTACTGTTATTAACCGTCCTCTTTTTGGTTAAATAATAGGTCCGAGTGGGATATACTTTTGAAGGATGTGCAATGTTCAATCATAAGTGTGACAAAAACTGACAAGCAGGAAGCTTATGTACTCAGGTAAGTCCTATAAAACATTTGCTACTTAGCTAGCTGACTTTAGTCTAAATCATACTTTATATGGAATAGCAAATTGTCCCTCTAGATCTTATTTCTGTAATTTTTACCTTATTTTTTAAAATATGGTGTAAAATAAAATGTCTACTCAGGTGTCTCAGTACAGTAGATTTTGAAGTCTTATCTAATAGCTCTTCAAAATGAGCTTTACCTACCATGTTTTTAACTGGAAGTATCCATAAAGAAGAATAGAATGGCATCATACTGTTCCCTCACCCTTACATGGACTCTTACTATCAGAACTTTAGACAAATTTAGTTTCACCATACATATAAGATAATATATAAGAAAGCCATTGAACCTTTCATGGGTGCAAAGTTCATTCAGGAAATAGAGTTGACCTTTGAAGAGTGTGTTTTGGGGCAGGGGTGCCAACCCCTGCATCGTTGAAAATCCTACTATAACTTTTGATTCCTCCAAAATTTAACAAATAGCTGCTGTTGACCATAGCCTTACTGATAACAAGTGATTGACTAGCACATTTTATGTTACATGTATTGTATGCTGTATTCTTAGACCAAGGTAAGCTAGAGAAAAGAAAATGTTACTGAGAAAATCATAAGGAAGACAATACACTCATGCCACTGGACTGTTTATAGATACCAAGAGTTTATGTTGCCTGTTTGTTTGCAACAAAGTGGACTCATATAATTCAAACCCCTATTGTTTATGGGTCAAATATATATTGAATGCTCATAAGATATATTCTAGTGGGCCTTGGAGCTATTGGATTGAACAAGGTAATTGTGTGTTTTTTCTAAGCTTTGTTTTATACAGATGCTTAGCAGATGCTTATTATGTGCCAAACCCTAGGGGTATGATGGTAAATAAAAACAAATATTCCTTTCCTCAAGGAGCTTATTATTTAATGAAAGAAGTAATGAGATGGTTACAGAAATACATGTGAGAGTGGGTGGTACAAGAGGGAGCATAATATAAATTCAGTAATGTCTTAGGATAGGTAAAGAGGAGACAGTTTAGTAGTAAAGGGTTTGTGTTATAAGCTAATATGTTTTATACCTAATTCAAAGCCTATTTCTGTGAGGCTCTAGAACTTTAAATTGGTTTTTTATATTATAGAAGTGGAAGAATTCTGTAGAATATTTGCTGACTTGCAATTATTCATATTTAAAATCACTAGCTAAAAGTTTGCATTGTGAATGACAGCTCAATAACTAATTGTATCAGTAATATATAAACATCATTATAATATTGTGACTTCATTTACAGTGAGAGTAGCATGTTTGTCTCCAAGAGACGTTTCATTTTGAAGACATGTGGTACCACCCTCTTGCTGAAAGCACTGGTTCCCCTGTTGAAACTTGCTAGGGATTACAGTGGGTTTGGGTTTGACTCAATTCAAGTAAGTAATAAAAACATTATATACTCTTTTTTTTTTTCCAGTCATGAATTTTGGGTTCTCTCTCTTTCTCTGTCTCTGTCTGTCTGTCTGTCTCTCTTACTCTCTCTCTCTCTCAGTTGTAACATTTAAGGATGGTCATATCATGAAAGAATGTTCTGCCTGTTGCTTAAGAACAGGAAAATATGGAGGGAAACAGAATGAATTGGGAGAAAGAAATGAAGAAACCAGAGACATTTAGATAGTTAACTCCATGAGATGTTTACTATGCATGGTTGAGAAAATAAGGGAAAGCAAAACTATCTCATGACTCTCAAGCTCTGAAATTTTGCTCTCTGATACAGTGACCTTCATTTTAATTTGTTGGTTAGCAAAAAAACTCCATGTTCATTTGACATATTAAGGAAAACTGTGCTTAATGTTGTTGGGGAAATAGTTGTAGATAAATGCATAAGATAGTTGACTGGTTTAGGAAAATGATAGAGTTCTGTGTGTGAAGTAATCTCTCTTTTTTAGAGCTTCTTTTATTCTCGTAAGAATTTCATGAAGCCTTCTCACCAAGGGTACCCACACCGGAATTTCCAGGAAGAAATAGAATTTCTTAATGCAATTTTCCCAAGTAAGTTTAAATAGAATTGAATCCTGTTTTCTTAGAATTTAAAGGATATGTCCTTGAGATCTTATGTGTATGAAAGCATGTGTATACAAATGTAATACATAATATTTGTAGTTAAGGCAAATATATCTGCATGGCTCATAAGAAAGTTTGGTGTGTGTTTGTGTGTGTGTGTGTGTGTGTGCGCGCGCGCACGCGCACCTTAGATCATTGTTGGAAAAGTGAAAAGAAAATCAGGGAATTAAACCTAACTTAATGATTATAAAAACTGTGGCTTCTTCATCCAGAAAATTATCCAGTGACTTTATAAATCTGCATTAAGACTCTGCAGTCTGGGCCTCCCTGGTGGCGCGGCGGTTGGGCGCTGCGCTGTGGAGCTGTCGGCGGCGGCGGTGCGAGTTCGATGCCCGGCCGGGGAGGGTCCTGCGTGGTGCGGTGGACCTCTCCTGCCTCGCGCGCTGCTCCCCTCAGCGGTGTATTTCTGATCTGCCTGTTCTGTTCCCTACTCTGTCTCTGGTGAGGCCTCTCGCCGCTCCACGCCTCTGGCCTGTGCCCCATCTGTGTGTATGAATAAATGAATCTTTAAAAAAAAAAAGAAGAATCTGCAGTCTGTCAGTCTACTGGAATTGAGCTAGCCTAACAGAATGATCAAGACAGTGAGATCATAGTGTCACTTCAACCAAATTTGGCAAGATTTTCATTCATCCCATTACTAAATTTTTATTTATAGACACTTTTTTTTTTTTTACCCCAGCTTCAAAGTATGGGAACTAAATGTTACCTGACACTCTTACTTCCTCGCCGAGGCTAAAATGCTAGGCTGATTTAATAACATCACACGTCTCTCACAGGAATGATTTCTCTTTTTTTTGTTTGTTTTTAGTTTATTCATAGGAGTAATTTTATTTTTTTTAATATTAGCTTTATTTATTTATTTTAAAGATTTATTTATTTATGCATACAACCTGGGGTATAGGCCAGAAGTGCAGGTTGGTGAGAGGATTCACCAGAGACAGAGTGGGGAACAGAACAGGCAGATCGACAGAAGTACACTGCTGAGGGGGGGCAGCGGGTGAGACAGGAAAAGTCTGCTGCACCATGTGGGAATCTCCTTAGCTGGGTATCAAATGCTGCAGTGACTCTGAATAGCTTCATAGTTCTGCACTTTTAACCCATTGCGCCACCAGGGGGGCCCCATGGGAGTAATTTTAAAAGAAAATCTAGTTTCTGTCTTAACACATCTAATACTAAACTATACTAGTACATATCAGAGTGCTGAGTATAATTTAGTTTAAATATCTACCAGTTGTTACTTATTATATTGCTTGAGACTTTGAAACAATACAGAAAAAGAAATAATACATAAAATTACATGTACTGGGAGAGTAGGTGAATGGCCAACCAAATTTTATTTAGTTGACGGCATTTAAGGGGAATGTGAGCCATAGTTTACTCAGCACTACTTAGAGTGACAACTGACACATTGGATGAGGCATGGGAGAGCGGGATTCCTGTTTACATGAGAATTTTACCCAATTAAATTTACCTTCACTGGCATTTCTGATAGGCAAGTAGTATCATCCTGTCTATTGGATAGAAATAAGCTATCCCTTCAATGTATGTGTTCCATTTATTTTACAATTCTCTTCACTCAACAGATGGAGCAGCATATTGTATGGGACGTATGAATTCTGACTGTTGGTATGTTGGACATATTTTTGTATATTTTTCTTGCTCTACATGAGATTTTTAAGCCATCAGGTATCATTTTTAGAAATTGTTTCTTTTATATAGGTACTTGTATACTTTGGAGTTCCCAGAGAGTCGGGTAACCAGTCAGCCAGATCAAACCCTGGAAATTCTGATGAGTGAGCTTGACCCAGCAGTTATGGACCAGTTCTACATGAAAGATAGTGTTACTGCAAAGGATGTCACTCGTGTAAGTATTTTCAGTAACAATTCTGGATTCTTCTGCTTAACAAATATTTAATGTAGTCCCAGTTTATTTTTCAAATGTATCTTTAATTCAGACTTCTGTCATTTTTCCAGGAGAGTGGAATTTGTGACCTGATACCAGGTTCTGTCATTGATGCCACACTTTTCAATCCTTGTGGGTATTCGATGAATGGAATGAAATCAGATGTGCGTAATATTTGGCTTAATAATATTTAAATAATTAAATTGTGCCCTTTCCTGTATTAATATAAAATTATTTCTCTTAGGGAACTTATTGGACTATTCACATCACTCCAGAACCAGAATTTTCTTATGTTAGCTTTGAAACAAACTTAAGTCAGACCTCCTATGATGACCTGATCAGGAAAGTTGTGGAAGTCTTCAAGCCAGGAAAATTTGTGACCACCCTGTTTGTAAATCAGGTAAGCCTCTCTGTTATTAATGACAGAAAATTTACAGGAAATGAGGAGTGCATGTCATACTAGTCAGATTTCCAGAGGTACTAGTAGTTGAAGTAGTTGAGGTTTATTGGTAGATGAGAAAACTTATATGTGTTTCTATTGGTCTTTGATAATGTGCCCCAGTTGATGGGCTCTTCTTGCCTGTTCTGTTCATGTTACCTACTGGGATGGGAGACCATAAGATATCCTACTCCATGAGGCCCGTAAGAAGGCAACTAAGGTATTCAGATGCCAGTTTTATTAACACTTTGTGTGCCAGTGCCCTTTAAATTTACCAGCCCTTGGGGCCGGCCATTTTCTATGCCACCGAATGAATGGTATAAGCATTCAATAAAACATACAACTCCTGAACTACTGGATATTAAAAAAACTGTAATATCTCTCATGACACCTTACACTTTCACCAAAACAATGTGTAAAGCTTCTAGACTGAGTACGATCAAAGAAATAGCTCCTAATAGTTCCAAATAAATCCACCGTGGCATGAAAAACCGGAGACTTAGATGAACACATATTAACCCTTTGCACTCAAGGCCTTTTTCTCACGGGCGAACCAGCAACTCGAGACGATTTCAGCTATATTAGGGAAGCATTTTACAGATAGTTTGAAATCATTTTATACTCAAACAAACATATACTAATAATAAAATTTCACCAATTTACTTTTACACTGAATACAACAAAATCTGTTATATATTACACTCTGTAATTAGTTTTCGTGTGATATTTAGTAAAACAGTCCCCAATATGCAGCCTCGGTTTGTCAGGACACGTATCACAATGCTAAGCTGAGACTAACTAAGTTCAGCTAAGAACTGGCTAAGGACACAGGCTGAGCTTGGTCTACGAAAGTAGTTGCGATAAGAATATCTTATTACACATCGGAAATAAACATATCGAGTTCCAAACCGCTTGGGCGCTGTAGCAGTGCTGCTCGAGTGTATGCATTAAACCCCCAGGTGCCGTAGCGGCGCCGCTCGAGTGCAAAGGATTAATACGTGAGCGGCCACCTGATACTGGTGGCAAAAACACGTACTAATACATGAGCGGTCCACGAAGTGTTAAGATAGTAGTCTCATGTTTGTTGCATAACAATTTTGCTTGAAAATACTTCAGATTGGAAGCACTAATGGTTAATTAAAATTACTTTTCCTCCAGAGTTCTAAATGTCGCACAGTGCTTTCTTCACCCCAGAAGATTGAAGGTTTTAAACGTCTTGATTGCCAGAGCGCTATGTTCAATGATTACAATTTTGTTTTTACCAGTTTTGCTAAGAAGCAGCAACAACAGCAGAGTTGATTAAGAAAAATGAAGAAAAAACGCAAAAAGAGAACACACGTAGAAGAGGGTGGTG